>JANHZT010010680.1:0-18224 GCA_032468215.1 Stegonotus admiraltiensis
GCATTGTAAGCCGCCCTGAGTCTCCGGAGAAGGGCGGCATATAAATCAAAGCCCCTCCCCCCCAAAAAAAAATCTGAGATGTAGATGCTGACCCTATTTGGAACATTTTTCAAGTTTCAAGGATAGTAAAAATGAATAATACAAAATGTGTTTGTTGGCATCCCGCCTTTATTATTTTTACAAATAACTCAAAGCAGGGAACAATATCCAATATGCCTTCCTTCTCTATTTTCCCCACAACAGCAACCCTGTGAGATGAGTTGGGCTGAGAGACAGTGACTGGCCCAAAGTCACACAGCTGGTTTTCATGGCTAAGACAGGACTTGAACTTACAGACTCCTGCTTTCTAGCTTAGTGCTTATCAGTCACTGTCTCCCAGATTCCAGTCTAAAGTGGAATGGCCAAAGAAGGGGAAATGGAGAGGAAAGGTGGAAAAAGAGCTCAAGCACCAGTTCTTATCTGACTAGTTTAGACAAAAAGTCCAGCAGTATGCTGCCAGCTGGCTATCAGATGGAGAGAGCCAAGGGCAGTTGGTTTCTCATGTAAAGTATTAAAATAACTCTACTTCTGTTCTCTCATGTTATTTCGAAGTTCATGTTGCTAAGTTCCTCTACTGATATATGTTAATAGTCATCTGCAGCAGAATACTGTATAAAAAAGGTGCCCCTTAAATCCAAACAAAAATTAATCAATATCCTCA
Organism: Stegonotus admiraltiensis; assembly: GCA_032468215.1. Taxonomy (NCBI): domain Eukaryota; kingdom Metazoa; phylum Chordata; class Lepidosauria; order Squamata; family Colubridae; genus Stegonotus; species Stegonotus admiraltiensis. The sequence continues at coordinate 701 of JANHZT010010680.1, forward strand.
CACCTAATTTTATTCACAATACTTAGATCTTTTATACCATGCTGTAATGTCACGTTTTCAACAAAAGCATTACTTAAATATATTTGTTTCCAAGCAGTGCAATTTGACTCCTTGTCTTAATAATTCCTCTTCTTTTGGTTTATTATAGCTGTTTACGAAGTAGTAGAAGAAAAGCTAGAAAGTGAGCCAGATTTCCAGTACATACCTGACAAGTCCCCACTTGATGGAATTCACCAGGATGACAATGCTCTGAGAGAATCAATGTTTCAACTAGCGGAAGGGCTTATCACTGGAACAGTCCTGGCTCAGTTTGATGTAAGTAATGTATTTCTAGAGTTTGTTTTTCTGTGCACCTTCTAGTTGAGAATTTTGGATTTTTAAAAAGCTACAGGTTTAATTTAGGTTAAAGAATACCTGGCAAACAATTTGCATTGCTTCATTGAAATTATTTTCTTAGATTTTTTAATTTTTAGGATAGCATAATTATCCAATTAATCTAAATTGAAAACTTTTTAATAAATGGACACTTCTCTGAACATTCCCTAGCTAGTATTTTATACATTCCCAATTGAATAAAATAAGAATATTACTATTCAGTGAGTACAGAGTTACTACAAAACTATCTGTATACATTACAAAGCATATTGAAATGTAGATCTGCAAATGTAGATCAGATATTACCTTGGTCTAATCTAAACTGTATGCTTTAAGGCAGAGGTGGATAGTTTATTTTTGCAGGACTGCGTTTTCAGTTTTATTCATTTGTTTGTTCTTTAATATCTGACATTGCGAAAAGGCCACATCTGTTCAAATGAATGGGAGGGAACAGAGAGAAATTCTACAATAGTGGCCTATCTTGCGTGGGAAGACCTCACAGTGTTTCATGCCATTATCACCATCCATCTGGACTATTGTAACATATTGTACTTGGAGCTGTCTTTAAAAAACATTCAGAAGGTGCAAATAGTCCAGAACATAGCAGCCTATGAATTCACTAACACAAAACTGCTGTGGACCAATAAACCTTTGAGTGAAACTTAAAATGTTAGTTTTAATTTATAGAGCCTTTTCTGGCTTAGCATCAGGTTATGTTTAGGACCACGTTTCCCAACTAGAATCAGCCCAAACTATATGATTATTTCAGAAGACGTAGCTGGTGGGTCCCCACTCTCAGGAAGTGAAAGAGACAGAGGTGTTGCTTCTCAGTGACAGTGATGGCTTTTTGAAAGGTCTCCTGGCTGAAATTATGTTGGCCTCATTCCTAATTGCCATCCACAAATAACTTAAAACAGGTATTCCTATAGCATTCAGGAACTGATGCCATTTTTTATTTTTGTATTTTTTAAAATCTAACCATTGGTGTTTTTATTACATACAATTAAGGATCTTTAACTTGCAGTGCAATTTAAATGCGATAGATAGATAGATAGATAGATAGATAGATAGATAGATAGATAGATAGATAGATAGATTCTACTCTATAATATATAGGCATGCAGGAACATATTGTAAATTGATATGTTATGTGCACATGCTGTCTCATTACTGATACTCTGTTTTTGTTATCTAATCATTTGTTGCTATTTAGCAACTTTATAGGAAGAAGCCTGGGATGACAATGTCTTGTGCCAAATTACCTCAAAATATTTCCAAAAATAGATACAGAGACATTTCGCCTTGTAAGTACTTTTTTATTTGTAAGTAAACATATTACCTTTAGTTGTCATTTGGAAAATTAAATGTTTATCTTTATTTCAGATGATGCTACACGGGTTATTTTAAACAGTAATGATGATTACATCAATGCAAATTATATAAATGTGAGTTGACATTTATATTTTTTTCTTTATTTTCTGTTTCCAAGGTAAAATAGCTCAACATTTTAGATGTAAAAACTATAGAAATAGTTATTTGATTTATTTAAATAAGTTACACAGTGGTCAAAGTTCCTGCATTCACTATAGATGCAGAAACTCTTGCACATATTTTAGTATATTTTCTAGCCTTCTCTTGAAATGAAATTTGATCTAATTAAGAGCATGCAAAGTTTTGACATTTCTAAATGTTTTTTGCAAATGTCTTCATTTTTAGATGGAAATTCCTTCTTCTAGTATAATCAATAAATACATTGCCTGTCAAGGTCCTTTGCCCAACACTTGCCCAGATTTTTGGCAGATGACCTGGGAACAAAGCTCCTCGATGGTTGTTATGTTAACCACTCAAGTGGAAAGGGGCAGAGTAAGTCCTCAATTGTAACTTTTACAACTAATAGATGCCAAGAGGCTGGCTTTTATTTGGAAATTTGTTCTTTCTAAACTGTGTCAATATTTGAGATTTAACTATTACTTGATTAAATATTGGTGTTGATCATTTTTAATAATTTTTTCAAATTGAATAAGGTAAAATTGTGCAATATAGATCACATTTTATAATAGTGCTGTGATGGTGTGCCATAGCTCTACATTAAAATGGGGGGGGGGGAATGACTTGTTATCTTGCCATGATCCCATGTTAAGATAAATTGCTGTAGCATACTGTTTAGAACTATGTACTGTTCACTCTTTAGAAACATTCACTGGTAGAAAAAGTGGACTCATGCCATACATTTCCAGGAAGGTTGTCAAAATAAATTATAAATTGAGTAATTAGTATTGTGATGGAGCGCCAGTTTGGTGTAATGATGAAGGCACCAGGCTGGAAACCAGGAGATTATGAGTTCTAGTTACACCTTAGGCATGAAAGCAATCTGAGTTATTTTGGAGCAGTCACACTTAGCCCATGAGTCGCTCAGGCTTGGGTGACAAGCCAATCAGTCAATTCCTGTTGCAATGAATGGATCAATACTTGGTTGACCCCCCGCCCCCCACTAGTTTCTAAAAGTGACTTGCATCATCAACATCAATTCCAGGCTCAATTATGTTCTATGTTGAAGACTACTTGTGTTTAGAAACCATTTTAGTAGCAGTAGCAATAATGATGATGATGATGATGATGATGACAAAATCATCAGTCAGTTGCAAAAAGCAGCTTTACTTGGAACTGCTTACATCATGATACCTTTAACCCCAAAAAACAACATAAGCTGCCTATCTCAGGTCTCTGGGAAGGATTCAAGAGGTGGATAGTAATACCAAATCCAGTCTGAACGTAGTGTGACAAACCACAATAACAATAATAATAATCTGTTGACTTCAGGTAAAATGTCATCAATACTGGCCAGAGCCTGGCGGAAGCTCTTTATATGGGAATTTCCAAGTCACCTGTCATTCAGAAGAAGGAAATCCTGCCTATGTCTTCAGAGAGATGACATTATTTAACTTGGAGGTGAGACATTCGGTATAATTGATCCAATTTTGTGAAATCCATTAATTGAATGCAACTGATTGTTGAAGTTAAAGACATCTTGGTTTAACTTGCAAAGTCAAATTCTGAGGGGGGCAGTATGATGTAGTGGTTAAGGTGTTGGACTAGGAGGGAGGAAATTTAGGTTCTTGATCTTTAATCACAGATGTTCTTTGAATACTTGGGCCTTTCACTCACTTCAAGGGGGGGGGAATAGAAGGGAGCATTTTCTTACAAGATATTTTACAAATATAATTACACTTACAACAGCTGGTCATGTTCAATGCAAAACCAATGTTTGTGGCTTTGAGGTGAAAGAAAAAGATAAGTGCTGCACTGATGTCTTATCAGAGACTGAAGAAAGCTGAAGTGTTGATAACTCTAGAAACACTGAAGTGCTTCAGAACTAGATTATCTCTTTTCCCATAGGCTGAGTGAGTTTTTAATTGATTTTGTTATTCATGTGTGAATGTTGGTATGCAATCCCTATGAATACCAAGGCCTACTTTTTCAGTTTTATCTCTAAAGGGAACTTTATAAATTCTTATCTAAATCAGCTCAACCATATAATTGGTTTTACAATTCTATAATTTACAATCATTACAATCTCTGCCTTATCCTCTCTATGATTTTGCATTTCATGTCATGTCATGTCATATGCCACATGACACTAATAACTCAAAACACTGGTGCAGATTTTACTTCAAAAGTTATGTATGTGTTAGGAGAATATTGAATGCTGATTTATTTCAGAGAAAATATTGTGTCTCGATAGAAAAATGAGGATCGTCCGCTCACTCAGATCCAGTATGTAGCATGGCCTGATCATGGAGTTCCTGATGATTCCAGTGATTTCTTAGATTTTGTATGTCTTGTCCGGAAAAGAAGGGCTGGGAAAGAAGAACCTGTTATTGTCCATTGCAGGTATTCAGTCATTATGAAAATTCCTGTGACAACTTTTCCAATGTTGTTAACTGATAATGTTATTTCATTGTGCAATGTTCTGACTAATGATGTGGGACACACAAAAGTTAGGATGACATTGAGATAAACAATTAAATAAGGTAATAGTCAATAATACATTTCTTGGTTACGTTTGAGTATCCTGTGTTGCAATGGATACAGATAGCCCTCAACCTTTGACCACATTTGGGACCAGAATTTCTGTCACTAAGCAATGTCATGAGATATCATGTGACCCCAATCCAAGTCATACTAGGCATGGTCCCTCCCAGCCCTGAACCTCAGTAAGGCAGGGGACTGTCTCCAATTCCCCCTATCTGCCTATCTCCCGTCTCTGCCCTTTTAGCCTGCCTGCATTATATCACAAGCAACTCCAGAGTGAGGATGTGCCAAAATGCCATCTCAGCTACACCTGCAGAGTAAAATTTCCAGGAATTGAAAGGTTGCAACCAAAGTGAGCCCAAGTAAGGTGTGCCACTCTGCTCATCCCTGTTTCTCCTCGGACCTCTTTCCAGCCTTTGTTGGGATTTCCAGAATAAAAGCAGCAAAATACCCCCACCCCCCATCCTATTGTTAGTCTAAGTCTGCAGGCAATTGCTCTCCCCCACCTTAAAAAATATCTCTCACTAAAAGAAGACTTGAAGAAATGAGGCAAACCAAACAGGAGCCCAAGCTCCATATCCCTCCTTCTCCCCTCCCCCCCCACCTCCAATTGGGAAGAAAGACCTTGAAGAGGGTTTAGTTTCCTTGGAGGAGAAAAAAAAACAAAACAACAAAACCCCACCCTCAAAATGGAAATTTTGCACAGCAGGGTGGTGCAAATAAGAACGCCAACCAATGGGAAAGACTGGAAGAGGTTTCATCTATTGGGAAAGCCGAGGGGTGTGTGTGCACAAGGAGCCATGTGCAGGAATGCTACTGTGGTTGATTATTTTAGCTGCTATGAAGTTATGTCATTATTAAAATAAATAATGGAACCCTCAACACAATTGTACTTTTTAAAAAATGTTCCGTTTTCAGAGTTACAAGGTAAATCTCCCAAAGTAATCTACTTAAAGGTGTGCCAAATTATTTTCAGTAGTGATTTATTTCCCAAAGGTGCTTTTTCAAGAGGCAACTGGACTTCCTTGTTTTTCTTTGAAAAAGCACCTTTGAGACAACTATGACCTGGATGACTAAGACTCTCCATAGACAGTGGTATTTATGTAAATTATAGAAATATTTTAAAGATTTTAAAAGTTATTAAATTTGAAAATAATCACCTTTCTCTCCTTTGCAGTGCAGGGATTGGACGAACTGGAGTTCTTATTACTATGGAAACAGCAATGTGTCTTATTGAATGTAATCAACCTGTTTATCCCTTGGATATTGTAAGAACAATGAGAGATCAAAGGGCAATGATGATCCAAACACCTGTAAGTTGCTAAACAGAATAAACTATTTCCAATAACATATTAGGAACCACAATTTCTTGTTTGAAGGGAATGATATAGTGCAGTATACAGGTAGTCCTCGACTTTCAACCAGAACAGTGACTAGAAAATTTGTTGTTGAGCATTGCAGTTAAGTGAAGCATCGCATGATCGCGCCTGATTTTGCAATGTTTTTCTTAAGTAAATCACAATAGTTGTTAAAATAGTTGGGGAAAAAATCACAAAATACAAAGTTTTGCAAAAAGATGATAGCGAAAAAAAGCAAAGATAGTACCAATAATAATAGGTGCTTTGGATGCAACCCCAAAACAACTGGAGCACCACCTGAACACCATTGGTATTGAAAATTGCAGAAGACAGCTTTACTTGGAACAACCTACATGCTGTGACAATACCCTTAACAATGTCTGCTTATCCCAGATCCATCTGGCTGATTGTGCAACTCTCTATAATACCAAAGTCTCACTGGTATAAGTTATGGATAGTTGTTTTATACGGCATTCCAGAACAGTTGAGTTTTATATACAGAGTTAACTCTTCCAGAAAAGACCATCTGAAATAATTACTTTAAATCATATTAAAATCAGTTGCACAATCAGACTTGTATTTAAATAGTCCAAAAGCTTTTCCTAATTATGCAATCCCATATGGTAAAAAGATACTGTCTTAAGACAGCAGATGCAAGTGAGAAAAAATCTCTTTATCCAAGATGATCCATTTGAATTTTTGTCAGTTCTCCCTCTTGCTGCAGCTTCTTTGCTTCATACCACATTCTTCTAACAGTTGAGTAGATTTTAAAAGAGACATATGAAGGCAGAAAAGCCCAGCTGCAAACATGTTGCTTTCATTTGTATGGACTCCCACCATGGGTATGCAACTCTGTTTTGCATACATATTAAGCAAGACTTCACATTTGAAGGCATGCCAGATTCTTATATTCTGGTGAATTTAATCTTTAAAAAACTATGTATCTCACATTGCAGTTTACTATAATCTCCTAAAAGCAAAAATGTTTGCTAATGGACAACATAATTTTCTGCACACAATTGAAAAATATATGTTAGTCCTATTTGGCTGCTTGTATTGCTCACAGTTTTCTTATGGTGTGTGTTCCGTTATGTTTATAGTATTTGGCTGATGATAACATGTCATCACAGAAGTATAGGCTTTAATTCAAAGAGTTTACTAGATACTATTGACTAACTAGTAGTTTTAGTAGGAAAAGACACACAACAAATACAAAATCAGTAACTCTATACCATTTATATTTTGTAAGTTCTTTTTCTCAGTACAGTTATCAGTCATGTGTTACAGTTATTAAAAGAATGGTACACTTGATTATATAGTGTCATAATTAAAATCTTTTCTGTTTGTCATTCTTGGTTTTTGCCAAGAATGTTATTTGGGCACTTCAGATATTTTTCTTCTATTCTATAACACACTTTTGTACATTCAGTAAAATAAATCTATGGGTGAAAATATTCTTGCTAACGTATTTTTCTAGATCAAGGTGTATACTTGTTTCAAATAAAGCCATTAACCATACTTCACTGTATTTAAAGTCTGTGAGAGGAAGAACTGTGCATTAAAACTTAAAAGTGAATTTAAATATATATGAATAAGTTAGTACACTGTTGTTTCATTTATATGGTATAGTAAAATTAGAATCAGAATTAAGTTTACGTTTCCTTTGCAAATGTGCACATTTCCACATAATATCCACAAGATGGCATTATCATATTTTTCATTGTTCTTATTTTAAAACCAGTACAGTATTTGAATCAGATTTCTAGATCCACCCTGTGCCATTAAAGGTAGTACCCTGTCACAGTCACATATTTTACTTGATTTGCTTGTTTAATTTGTTTATTTAATGGAGTTATTTGCTGCCCATCTGATAATGAAATGACTTTAGACATACCAGTAGGATATCAGTAATTAATATATGCAAATTAAAATCTGAAAAGTTAGGTCTAGGAATAAAGTTATATTCATTAAAGCCACAGAATGTTGCAATGTAATGACCTTTGAAATGGATGGCAAAAAGAAACAAGAAGTGCTTTTTACATTAAAGTTAAAGAAAAACTAGTATAGTTCATCAAGCAACACCTAGCTAATGAAATATTGATGAGCTAATGCTTTATGCTGGCATAATTAAAGTTGATTTTTGTGCACAGAAGAAAATTATATTCTAGCAAATATCAGAAAATACAGTACAAACCCCCTGAATGTTGTTTGTAATTAGCCTATTTTTTAATTTGGAAAGTACTTTGTAGAGCAAATAGCAGAATAAGTAGAGTTTTTATATATTAAAGAAACTAGAGTTCTTAATTCTATTAATCAGTAAGAGTAATTAATAAGGTATTAAGCATAAAGTTTACAGAGAATATCATTCAAAGTTGGAAGAATTCTGATTTGCTACTTAAAAATTAGGAGTATGGGATTTAGATTCTGAATACTACATTTCTCATTGGTGTTAAGAGTTTTAAATATTTAAATATTTTGAAAGTTTAGCATAGTATTTTGAAAGTTTATTGTTAATCTTTAAAATGTTTCATTCTGCCATACAAATAATTGCACTTTTTTTTCCAGAGTCAATACAGATTCGTTTGTGAGGCTATTTTGAAAGTGTACAAAGAAGAACTTGTTAGACCTTTAAAGACATCACTGAATAAATAGGAAGCAAAAGATAACTTTCAGAGAAGATTCTACATAAGACACAAACTGTACTTGTGCTATAATGTTTCTTGAAAGAAATGATGTCTGAAAATAATGAAGAACTGAAAAGGACTTCAGCACTATTGCACTTTAAGTTAAAACTGAAAATCAGTCTCTAAAACACTATGATTTCTCTGTGTTGAAAGACTCCATTCATGCTTTGCTTCAAACAAGCCACAGAATTAATGAGCTCCATGAGTTCTGGATAATTTTCCAGACTTGGTTGCAGTGCCATATAGCCCTTTTGTTCGAAATGCTACAAAAAAAGAAAAAGGAAAAAAAAAGCTTGGAATACTTTCACTCTTTATTTGACACCTGTTTCTAAAGCAACAACAATACATGCAAAGCTATTTCTTCCAATGCTAAAGTTGTCATGTTATTTGCTACCTTTTATTTTGGTGAAATATTAGCAATATTCCTTTTATTAGATACACTGCCTACTGAAACAGCACATTTCTCCCTGTGCCCTTCTAGACTCTAACCTGATTACTAACGGAAGGCTGCAGTATGATCTAACCCAATAACAGCTGCATAATGGCCCACTGAACCAGCATTTTGTTTAGTTGGTATATGAACATTCTTTGTACTGCTAGTTCTATTCCTGTTTGTCAGCAGATTATAGCACCAGTGTGTTCTGAAACATAGATGGCGTTACCTATGGGAATGAATGTGTATTTTGTCTTAACCCCCTAAGTGCCTTGAGACTTACAGTGTATGTCTTAATGGCAAGGGATTTGTGGCCCTCAAGGGGAAGCTATCATCATAATTAGATTCATTTTAAAATATTATCCTTGGTGCTTAGAATATGGTACAGTAAGGGGTCACAAAAATACTGTTCCTAAATACTGTTCCTTTTCTCTCTATAAGTACCTATGGGTACTTTTTACTGTGGGTAGCAAAAGCATTCTAGCCTATTAAGTATATAACCTTCGTTTACTGCTATGAATTGAAATGGAAATTCTGACACATTCCTTTCAACTGGTAAACTGCTAGCAATTTATAATTGACAGCCAATATATTGATTTAGAATTTGTTCTTCTGTTTTTCCCTCTCATTGAAAAGTAGTAACTTGACTAGGATATAACATTTTAATTGTATTGATCTTCTGCTTGAAATGTGAAGATCCAAGGTGAGATTTCCCTATCATAGTTATTTTTCTCCAAGTTCATGTTTGTTGTTTCTCAAGTCATGTTTATGTTTTTTAAAGAAAAATGTGTCATTAAAGTTTTATCATTGTCCCCTAGAGCTTTCCGATAAGCTCTTTGGGTCTTTCTATGATACTTCATTCAGGAATTGGCATATACCATTGGAATTAGCAGAATCTGAACAGATTGCATATAGGTTTGTTTTTTGGTTTCATTCAGAAATGTTTCTAGGGCAGTTAAAACCCATTAGGCAATGAATAATCCTTCCTTAGTTAAGTTGACAATTTAATTCTTTATGAACTTAAATCTGTCTGTAGCTAAATATTTTGATTTGCTGCCAGGTTTTTTTTTAAAAATGAGATATGCAGAATATGGAATGAAACTATGAAGTTTTTAAAATGCATTTGTGTGTGTGTGTATGTGCGCATGTATAGAAAGAGAGTGAATGAGCATGTATGTGTATACGTATAGATATGCACATACACACACACTTATATTGTAGTGGGAGAAACTTACAGATATGTCAATAGATGAGGAGGCACTTTCTCCAAATCCCCTTTTCCTGCTGTCAGTTGTACTTTATTAGAACTTGTAGAGGGCTGGAAATAGAGTTACCTATTTCTCATAACTGCTTCCACAGAGGGATCCCTCACCTTAGATTAAGAGTCTTCCATGGACAGGAGAAACTTCTGTATGTAACATGATGCCTCGATCTAACTATGATGCATTGAGGAAATTCCCACTCAATTTAAATGCTATTATATAACCCTATGCCATGATGTGAAATGAAGGAGTTAACATTTTTTAGATTTGTTTTAAACAGGCTTGTAAACTAAGCAGTATTGTTTCTTCACAAACCAAATCTAGCATACTTCTTTAATAGTTCTTTATTGCCTCCACACACGCATATACACATACACACCAGTGCTACCATCAAGGAATTGATCAGCTATTCTTTTTTTACCCATCTTGTGGTTCAAGCGAGATTGAATCTGAGTTTCAAAAACTTCCACATTCTTAAAAGAATTTTTTCCAATCTCTAGAAATGTAGTTGTGTTTTCACAAACTGAAGCAAATGTGAAATGCACTTCAATTTCTGACAGCAGTGAAAGTGAAGGAAGTGATGGAATCAAGGTTATTCTAGATGAAATAACTGAAAGATCCACGGGCTTTTGATGGGCTGTTACTATTCTGTAGAAATAAGAGATTGGAGAGGGGAGTTTCATATAATAAAGTGCAATGTGGGAACAGGTGTCGAAGTCTGCAATCATCTAAACTTGCCTTACACATTGGTGTAAGCAATGTAAACCTTTTAATGGAATGCCTGCAGTGGTTGTTCTTACTACTGCTAGTTTTTGGTAAAGGCAAATAATAAATGTACATCTACTCGTGTTTGCTTAAAAAGAAGCTTTGTAACTGGAAAGTGGGTGTTAGATACTATTTTTAATAGTTACACCATTGTGCTGGTTATTTGCAAGGTTGGTTTGCATTTGAAACAAGTTAAAAATATATTAAATTATTATACCTATTATACCATTAATTAAGCCACTTAATGATCTTACTATTGATCTTACTAGTACTATTTTAATATATACTATTATATATTAAAAATTAATTGTCTCTCTGTAAGATTGTTGAAGGGAAAAATCTAGAATGGTTCAGCAATGTTAATATTGTACATACACTCATATTTGTATGTGAAGGTGCCAAAGTAATTTAAATCTATGAGAAACATTGCTACAACAAGTTTCAGCATTGTTGTAGCAAAGTTTTTGTATTTGGTATATTTATGCAACAGAGAGACAAAAATTTTAACTACCTTAATGTCTTCCCTCCAAGCTGATTTAGAAGTTACTAATCCATGCCAACAAATACATTTTGAAATTATATTTCCTTGGTAGGGTCACAAATAAAAGGAATTTAAATGCCTAAATTAGATAAATTGAATAATAAAAATATCCTTATGTCTTTGAAATGAATATTCAAATTACATCTGCCCACTATATTAATATTTTACTAATATTTTATATGAACTAAAAGTTAATACTGCTAATTGCTTTGCATTGGGTTATGAGGATCTGCATCAAGCTGAAATGAAAAATATTTTTGTATGTGTTTCATTCTGTATAAAACATGAAAATGTGTTTCAGGCATAATGTCATATAAAATGATAAGTGTTATGGATGTCAGATTTTATGGAGAAATATTTTCTTACTATTTGCTAAAAACTGGGGAGAAAAATTGTAACATTTCCTGTTTTCTAATTCAAATTGCTTTCCTTGTAAATAAGAGCAATAGGGTAATAGTTTTGTGCCAATGTATTTTTTTTTAAATGTTGAAAATTATAACTATTTAAGGTACTTTTGAAGATTTGTTTCATGCAGAAATCTAGGACTCTAAGACTTGTTAAAATGGTTTTTGTTTTGTTTTGCTATTTAAGTTGTGTGGCTTTGGGATGATAGGGTTCTACCAAGTTAAATATAAAGTATCTATAGTCATTTTCTGAGGAATGCAACTGGCTAATTGCACCACTTAGAGAAGTCCCTCCAAATCTGAGTGGAATATGCATCTCTAGTAACAGAGCCATTCACCATTTGCTTATAGCTGAATATTGTGGGCATAGAAGCAGATCTCCTCAGATGCATTAAAATAGCCATGTCCCTGTATTTTTATTATTAGTAGTAGTATGTGAAGAAAATTATTCTTGGTATAGTTGATGGAAACATTTGGTCAAGTAACTTTAGGATAAAAATTGGACTATGTTAAATTACAGCATTACCTGCCATTATAGGAACAATAAAGTCCACCATGTACTCTGCAGGGCAAAGCAATTTACCATTTTAATTCCCCTAACCCTAAAATCATGCTGCAGCTTTCATCAATAGCTTTATATAAACTTTTCACAAACCTTTTCTACTTGTAAATTACACATTAATTCTAATATCTTCAAGTGTTGTAATAGTAGCATCCTGCAATTAATTATTTAGAAATGCTGCTCTCTAATCAGAAGGCCCAAAATGCAAGTGAAGAGAGCTGGAGAGAGGGGTTTTTTTGATAGAACTAGTATAGACGGCACTTTGTTGGAAGCAAAGTACAGATTAGAAGGTAACATCTATGGAGGTGCAATGAATTGCTTCAGTTGCAGCTGTGTAGGGAGGATAAGCAGTAGAGAGAAAGTGGGATATCAGAAAGTTTTACATCTAGTGGAGGCAGAATTCCCTTATATTTTTAGAAGGGTTCTGCTTGATGGACCAGATTACAACTATGCAGGCCTTCAGTTGGCAATGGATGATTCTCAGTTCCTTGAGATTCTTATGGCAAGTCTGCCCCAGACACTGTATTAAGCCATATATGTTTCATTCAAGTGTCCCTCTTCACTGTGACTAAGCTGTCTACAAGGAATGGAGACATCTGGTACTAGTAATCTTAAATTAATGTATAGTTGACAACAATCACAAATTATTTTGATTTCTACATGTTTTAAAATTACATCCTTACATCTCCACATGATGTAAAGCATATTGACCAGAAAATTATTTGCATGTGTATTCCACCCATATATAAGAGTAGTATATTGGACCGTACAGATTAACCCCCTAAATAGAAAGTGTATAAAGTGGCAGGAAAGAATTTGTGTTGCACTAGTTATTAATAAATTTCTAGCTGTTATAAAAGAGCAGAGGATCAGAAGAATTCTTTTTCTTCTTCTTCCAGAATCCCTATGAATTTTACAGGACTTTTCGCTGAAGAAAAGTTTCAGCAAAGATATTTCCTCCTCTGTATGCAACCATTCACCATTTGCTTATAGCTGAATATTGTGGGCATAGAAGCAGATCCTCAGGTGCATTAAAATAGCCATGGTGGTGATTTATAATATATCTGAGCATAAAAAATCATTTTGCCAGTTGGATTTGCTTCCAAGCAAATGAGTTGAGAGATGTCTTTTGAGAGAGATGCCTTAACTACAAATACAGTGACTTGGATCTAAAGATACTCTTGCAATTGCGAGACGTTTCTGTATTGCAGAAGGGGATTCCTGCAACAGCCTTCCCCAATCTGGACATCTTCCAAATGAATGTGGAATTCTGGAAGCTAGAATCCATACATCCAGTGGATTCCCAGATTGGGAAAGGCTGCCTAACAATTACTGTCTACTGTTATTACAGATCTTTGCCACAACAAATGCTAATGGTTCCTAACATTCAGGTTGGAATTTAAATTCAGAAAGAGGTGTAAAAGTGCAGGGTTTTTTTACTCAATTAGCTAAGAAGTCTGTGTTTTATATTCTGGGAAGATTATAATCTCATTTTTCTGATATGCTCTGCATTTGTTACAAATCTGTTTTTAGTGATTGAATGTGGACTGGTTAGTTTTAATATGCAACTGCCATATTTTCATAAACACGGAAGATTAACTTTTTCAGTTAGTGCCATTGTTACATGCTGCAAAATAAGGAACACTGGGTACAGACCTAAATCATCTATTCACTGTAACATTTAAATAGTTTATTTTAAAAATGGAGAGACATTTAAAATATGGGAATTGCTAGAAGGGACAAACTAATATATTTGTTTTAATTTAATTCTGTTCTAATGGCTAAGCTAGAAATGCAAACCAAAGCTAAAATACTTGTTTCTCAATCTTCTGAGTGGGATAATAACAAATAGGAAAAAAATCATCTTGGTTTGGATAATTGCCTATCTGGAGCTTTGAAGGTTTCATTCCCTAGGTTTAAATATTCCTTCATATAAACTGCAATCTGGGTCATTAGAATATTTAAGGAAATAATTTCACTGGCTATATGGCAAAATTATATTGCCTTAAGTAAAATGTTACAGTTACAGGATAACCCCTACACAAAACTTTGAAGACCACTATACTAATATTTTGGAAATTATTCCCCTGGGAAACAAAAGTGGATACTTTGGAAAGTAAGAGTTTGACAATATTTGCTTACTTGTTACTTATTTAACATCATTTTAAGTGTATTTCATTTTTTTCCTAAATTTCTTAAAAGTTCAAAATAGCACTTTATGTAATGCTTTACTACTGAAAAACATTTTAGATAAAACAAATCTATTATATGATTAGGGAGATGTTTAACTTAATGAGAGTTTATTGGGGTGATTCCTAATGTGAATGCTTTAAAGCTTACCTTTCCAGTTTGCTGCCATCCATGTTAAAATGCATTAATTAACTCCAAATACTTAATCTTGCCATCTTCCAGATAAATGCATAATATTAATGCTTCTGTATCCATTATAGCGCTAGGACAGCATATTTCAAGATATAGCAATGCAGTTCTGAATCGTAACACCTTTTTTCAAATTTAGTTTCAGAATTGTAATAATCAGCAAGATTAAAATAGCCCCACAAATAGTTATCAGTTCTTTTATATTTAATTTTCTCAGTATCTGATATTTGCCATAAATGAAAAATTTATAATGGCCTTGGATCCAGTAGTGTACAATTCAATGTCTAGTTATTTAGACATTTTCAGACTTGGGAGACCTTGGAGGAAAACTTCAAATGCAGCTTAATTATGCAAGCAAAAATTATTGAACTTTAATATAAATGTGGGAAGGATTTACATGCCCATGGAATGCTTTGATTCCTGTTTAGCATTTTTACATTTGTTTTAAAATCTATAAATCAGCAAGAGTTGTTTGTATAACTTTATAAAGAGTAAGTAGTGCACAAAAATAATTTTAAGAGGGGAAAGTTGCAATTTATGTAGGTAAAGTCTATGATAGAATTGGAGGTTCTAAAACAATTAGCACTAAGTTGTATTGTATTCTATTGTTTAATAAACTAACCAGTATGATTATTTCCACACATTAGAGGCTGGTTTCAAGTGTAATGTTAATATGGATACTAACTAATGATGCAATTCTCCTAGCAAATTCTAAAACAATTTTGTGTTTATATGTAGGATTTCTTTATTTCCTTTTTTTCTGGCACAGGTGCTATTCTGTATGTAAATAATAAAGGATATAAAATTTAGTGTCTGGATCATATCCACTGATTTATGGGTGGCCATATTTATTTTTTGCTGGAATGAATTTGCATGTTTTTTGTGATTTTGTGTTGTCCGGTCTATCTGGATCTACACTGCTCAGTGAACGGGCTTTGACCATCTCATTTATATCTAAAGCCAAGATAACTGGCCATCTTTTGTTCATTGTGCAAGTTTGTTCTCAAAGAGATTAATTTGTCCTTGAACTTGCGTGTTTTCATTTTTTAGAAACCAAGATAATTCAACTAAGAGCCTGTATATTAAATAGCAGGAAATGTGCTCTGTTTAACATGCACTTCAATTTGTTTAACACTGGACAATGTGGAAAGAATTCATCATTCATCACTGCAGCTACTGTATATGTTAAAAGGGCCTTATATATTTTGCCTGCATTGGAGTATAAGGAGAGTCCTCATCATTAATAAGGTACACTAACGATATACAATACCAGCAGCTCCCAGAGGAAGATAAATATTTAACATTTAACAAATCTTGTTTTTAGTCTTAAGAGCAAATTTCTTCTATTATGTGAAACCTATGCTGTTATACATATTTTGTGGATATATTTAATTTTGATTGACAAATAGTTGTCTAGGTACAAACTTGAAAAATATAGTTTACTTGTGAATCTTAATTGTTTAATTGCAAAATAAAGATGTGCTTTAGTAAAAATGTTAAGTATTTTTTTATTATGAAAACCTGTGTGTTAATTATGCTATATTACTCCCTATCATTTATATAGATTTTGGAAATTCTAGGTACTTATTTCCTTACAATAGGAATTCATGCTCTGTGTAAGTTTGCACATACTTGCCCCCAACCAGTTTAACAGTATTAAACTGTTTGTTTAATACTACTTACATTAAAAATTACAAATGAGATCTTTTATTCTGGACCTACCCATTGCTTTTTGCATTACTTTTCCCAGCATCTTATTCAGAAGCCAAGTAGACTTTAAGATGAAAATGATGAAGAGAGTTTTGTAACAGGTGTTTATGTTTTCATATGTATATATTTATTTGCTCATATCCTCTTTTAGGCCAACATATGATGCTCAAACCAGCTAAGAAACTAGAAAATATAAACAGTGTAATTAATATATATTTAAGAAACAGTGAATTTATCTCAACCATGAGACAAACACTCTCGTAGAAGATATTACACTTCTAACTTCTGCTTTATATTACTGCATTTCTGTTTTTAATCTCTATTATGTAGCTTCAACAATTTGAAGCAGCTAATAAATTAATTAAATATAGAATTATATATAACTTTAGCTGCCAAAATACAATACTTTATTGACATATCAAAGGCCAGGTATCTGTGTTGCCTGTCAACAGAAAAATAAAGTATAAGATACACCCAGATCACTTTTCTTAGGAATCCAAACTGAAAACCCCCCAAGTTTCATACTTTCTCAGAGGAAAAAGGCCTAAGTCCTACTTGGAAAGAAGGAAAGTTCCATAATTGCTGACATTTATATGACTTTATTCACAATATTACTGCATTATCTTTTGGGTAGGGCTGTTGTCTAACTGCAACAACTTGGGTAATATAAATCTTTTGTCACACCCATTCTTAATTCCCATTTTTCAATAGTGATCTCTCTGTGTGTGTATGTGTGTGCGTGTGTGTGTATCTGTGTACTTCATGTATAGTTTTACATATTTGTTACATAAGCAGATACTTATTTGAATATGCAAAGCAGCAGATGGAGACAAGTTTCCTGAAGCCCTCTAATCTGAAATATTTTTTGTTGAAAACAGACACATTGTTTCTTTTGTTGTGAGAAAGACCAGTTTCAATCCCTAACTTTTCTAATGATATTGTCAATATACAAGTGATACAGAAGAACAACCCCTAAAATCTCAGAAGTGAAGACAATGCCAAGTTAGTTCAATGTCGAT
>JANHZT010010680.1:18324-29870 GCA_032468215.1 Stegonotus admiraltiensis
CAATGTCGATCAGTTGCTGTGCAATAGGTTATAGGTCATTTTAACATTGCATAGAATAATAATAATGGATCATGGATCATGTCACCAGAAAAACTGGAAAACAAAACCAAAGAAAAAGCACCAAAACAGTTGAGGAAAAATAGAAAAAATATTCACAGCATTAAAGTACAAATACATTTTAACCTCTCTCCCTAAAGTTACATTATTTTTCTTTCTATAATTTATCCTACCTAATCATCAAAACCATAAATCACAAGTTCATTTATTTCTGCAAAAAGTTGATAAGGATATGGTTTCAAAGGTCAAAACACCACTACAACTGACTATATTAGAATTTGTATTCACTATAAAGGATAGATCAAGTTGGAGCACATAATACCCGTAGTAGTCCAATCCGCTATCGGTCATTTATTAATTACAACACTAGCCTCCCACCTGGTTACATTTGGTCTGATGTAAAATGAAAAGACCCATTATTGACCAATATTTAGGTCTAAATTTACATGTTTGCTTAGCAGATTTTTGATGGCTAACTAAAGTTTAGAATCGGGAGGGGAGAAATCAGAGTTTGTGACTCTCCAGATTTAAATACCAGTTGAACCCGAGGATGTTATGATGAATTATTTCAGAATATATGAATGGCTTCTAATACCCATAGAGCTAGTAACAGCATATGTTACTCCTCCCCTAAAATAGGATTTGGATCTCCATCCTCCTGGAACACTTGTTGAAACATCTGTTTGATAAATAGCTGAAAACATGCCTGTTTGATTATGCTTTCCTAATAACTACTCCAGGGTGAGATGTTTTTTTAGATTGCCTGTGATGAAGTTTACCATATTTTGGTTTCCTTTATTTTTTTTAAATATAATATCCGCAGGACCGCGAGTCGCCAGTTCAAGTACAGAAAACTCTTTTAACACTTGGCTCCTAGCTCACGATGGTCCGGATTTGAGTAGCCCGGATATAGAAGCCGTCATATTATGCCTTTCCATAAACTCAAAGCGGTATTTGAGAATAACGTTCAAAAACAATTGATTCGAAAAGCCTTAAAAGAGAATAAAACGACCCTAGTCGTTTTATTTATTTTAGTAAACTACTTAAAACGATTCGTGTTTGGAACGTGGCGTGGGAACCCCCGAAAATCCAGGCACCTTCCTTCCTAGACATCTCGCCAAAACACACACACAAAACCACGCACGCATTTTGTCTTGGCGACCTGTCCAGCCTTAAACCACGCGACCAGCTCTCGCAGAGGAAGGGCGGGCGGGCGGACGGCCGAGGGAGGAGGAGGAGGAGGAGAGAGGCGGCTCCTTAGTCTTACTCGGCGGCCATTTGCCTCCGCCCCTCGTCCCTTTCCTCGTCGCCACCGGGATCCGATCCCGCCAGAGCTGCTTTTTAGCGCCGGCGGCCGGGTCGCTGAGGAGCGCCCTTTGGAAGCGAAGGCGGCTGGGCCGGTAAGTTGAAGAGGACGTGGGGTGTGGTTGCTGCTGTTGTTGTTGTAAAATCAAGGTGAAGTTTCCCCCGAAGAACCGTAACCAGACTGTTGCTTCTTTCCTTTGCTTCCTCCGTCCTTTTCTCTTTGTCGCCCTCGGGGAGGCTTTCGAAACTCTCCAGAGATCTTAAGTTTCGTCTCCCCGCCCTCTTCTCCAGTGGCCCGCGAGGTTGGATCGATCCTGTCGATCCCTGGAAGGGGGTTGGGGGGTCGAGGGGAAGTCGGTGCCTCTTCAGCCTTTTTGGATGCCTCTAGGGTGGCCGCCTCCCTTCGCCACCGCTCCCCACCACCCACACCCACACCCACACCGACACAGACACGCGCGTCACGCGTTGTTCAGATGGCCGTGTAAACCTTTTCCTCCCCACCCAACTCCCCGGATCTATCCGGTTGCTCCTGTCGAGCCGCCCCAAAAGGTGTCGCACTCCCTGTGACAAAAGCGCGCTTAAGGTGGGAGAGAAGTGAGTCCAAGGTGCGTCTGGGCAGGATTTTTTTTGTTTTAGTGATTTTAAAATAGAGGATTAAGGCCGTGGTTTTTCTGCCTCAAACTCCTTGATCTTTTCACCCGCGAGAGTGAGAAATCGTTGCTGCCTTGGAGTCAGGCTCAATTTTGTTTCTGTAAGATTTTCTGCTCAGTCCTTGTAAATTTCCCATTTTTTCCGAAATCGGGCCAATATGGAAAAGGGGAAGTGCTTGAATCATTGATCCCTCCTCACCTGTTGATATATTTCCATGGCACCTGTTTTATTTTTATTATTTTTTAATCCTTTCTTTTAACGGTGGGCAAGGTTAGCTAAATCTTCCTTTTCCCAGATTTTGCTGGAAGGCCTTGATCCTCCATATGTATGGACGAACTTGATCTGCTTAGTACATTATGATGATATTGTAAGTGTTTAGCCCAGATATTATTTTGTTAACCTGTTTTAAAATTGGGTTCTAATGCAATTTCCACTTTTATCTTGCTCTGGAATGATGTAAGTGTTTTCTCTATATAATGGTTCTCCTGTTTTATTTTCCTAAATATGTTTGTAATCCCATCATGAGTGCTCTATGACATTTCCTACATGTAATGAAATAAGACCATAATTAGTGTGAAACTGACTGTATAAAGGGAAGAGATTATATATGTATATGCAGCAATGTGCCGTGTACATCTGTTTTTGTTGCATGCTAGCTTATCCATAGGAATTGCTATGATAGAGGTACCATATTAGAACAAGATGTTATGTGGTTAGAAAAATCACTATAAATTTGATACTCTTGGACAAATGGAATGGACAAATATTTTTTGTCTACTGTCTATGTGCTTAATGAGCATTTTGTATCCTTTACCAAGCAAGTTAACTCTGCCATATGCATATATACCTGCTATGAACCCCCTCTCCGCCTTATTTCTTAATGTATGTGTAAGTGTGTGCAATGTACTGTCATCACGAAACTATCCACCCTTTTTCCTATGAGTATTTTCCCTTTACCATAGCCAAGATTTCTACTTGCTCCTACTTAATTCTTAGACTATGAAAATAGTCCTTTCATGGACCTGTAAATGATTGTTTGGAGAAGGCATACTAACTGAATTTAATTAATTAAGCAAAGAGACAAAATTCACAACACCTCCTTCCAGGTTCCCAGCCCAATAATATATGTAGCTTTGCTATATATGGTGAGTTTTAGTGAGTCTTAAACAATGGCCTTTTGGAAAAACAGATCTGATACTTATATGTGCTATCTTGTGTGAAATTGGCTGCGGTAGCTGGTTTGTATACAGAGTCCAGATTCAATCCCACATCATATGTTTTTTTAAAAAAACTAGAATAAAAGATTTGTAAAGATTTATTCTGTATCTCACAGAATCATAGTTAAAGTAACCAATATTATATAGTTAAACCAACTTGCCAAAGCAGCTTTATATATCCAAAAAGTGCAACACTTTTAAATTTCATACTCATAATTTTTTAAAGTTAGGGTCTGGAGTTGTTTAAAAAAACAAACCAGCTTTGAATTAACCATTGTTAATGAGAGCAGAAACAATTGAATTATATTGACATGTTTAAGGTTTTAATCATAAAAGGTATAGTTGAAGATTAAAATTTAAATCTCTCAGTTCTGCTAACTTGACCTTTGAAGAATTTCAGGCTTTTACAAGGACATGTGAAGGCAAGTCCAGGCAAATAAAGTAGAAGGTATTTATGCCAGTTTATTCTCTCTAGTACTGGTGGAAGATAAAATTTCTGCCATCATTTGGATTCAATTAGTCATTCGGGGTAGAAACTCCAGGAATGCTCTTAATGTATTTTATGTGACTAGGCTGGTTTCCCTAAGCTAGCTCAAAAAAGTCTCTATCTCTAGTCAAGATCATCATTTTGCATAATATCAGAATTTATGCATGACCATCTCCCAATTTCTTATAATAGGAAAGTTAGTAGAAAGGCTTCTTTTGCCACTTGGTCACTGGATCTAATAATGTATGAATCCCAGTGCTTTTAAATAATTATTGAATATAGTTCAATAATATAGTTCAATAATTGCATCATCAGCTTACAAATAAAGTATTGTTTTATTCTATGTTGTGAAGCTGTGTCTTATTGGGAGACACTGTTCTGTCATGCTTGCCTGTCCAAGGGATGGAGATTACAAGAATGACTTTAATCTTCCAACTTTTGATAGGAATATAAACACTGTGATCATGAACTATTTAGGTGGATGGAAAGTTGCTGAAAAAGTGATTGATTTGTACTTACAGAAATGGGGGTTGGGGCGTTGGAGGAGGCAGTGTGGATTATCTGAATTCATGGATGTCTTCAGGCATAGAAGATACCTATGCCTAGGCACAGGGACAGGGACAGGAGAGACATTAGTCCCTCTCGTGGGTGACTCTGTGACTAGAATGGAGAAAGCACAACCAATCCTGTCATAGGTATTCCAGTGGTTTTCAAAGCTGTCCACACAATGCTGTATCCTTCTGAGTACTGTTTTTTTGGCCCAGTTGTGGTTAAGGGAGATATGGGCCTGTGGTTAACAGGTGTCCCAAGGCTTTATGCTTTCCCCTATCTTTTTTAATACCAACATAAAAGTTTCAGGAGAAGTCACTCATCATTTTGGGGTGATAATAGTCAGTTGTACATTTCCACCTAAGGCTCATTTGGAGATGTAATTGAAATTCTGATTGTGAAAAAAAAGAGACTCGAACTCAATCCATACAAAATGGAGTGGGTGTTAATTTAAAAGCCAACTGATTCCAATCCTGCACCATTTTTAATTCTCAAAGAGGTTGCGCTTTCCCAGGAAGAGCAGTCTCCTAAGTGAGTAGTCCCCCGGGACTTGCAGCTCCTGCTTGAAAGAACAGGTAAAAGCTGTGGCTAGTGTTTTAGTTGCAGCCTTACCGTGGAACAGGGCGCTCTGAAGATGGTCATGTTATCATCTCTTGATTAGATAACTAGAATTTATTCCAGATGGGTTTGTCCCTGTAGACCAGCCAGAAACCATCCAGGATGTCTCAGCATATGTGCTTACTCAGCCATTGCTCTACCACGTTGCTATCAGTGCTTCACCGATTACTGGTGTATTTCCAATTCAAGATGCTTTACAGCCTTATATGTCTCAGGGACAGGGTACCTAATAGCCTTCCTTCCCTAGATAGGTTTTGCCCATCCCATTCAACTTGGCAAGGCTTGTAGGGAGGTGTGGCAGAAACAGATCTTACAACAGGCATTCTCTATAGGAGCTCCCTCCTTTAGAACAGTTTGCTTCCTAGGCAAGAATGGCCTCCACTTTCATGGCTTTCTAGAGTCTGATGAAAACTTAGCTTTTACTTCAGGTGTTACCTGTGTAGCTTTGGTGCCTATGTTAGTCTAATGTTTTAAGGAAACTTGGTGTTATTTATATTTTTATATTTTTAATATCAGTAATCTGTCTGGAACTCTTCCAGATTGAGAAAGGTATTAGCATCTACAAGCCACTTCCTGAATTCTTGTGATATGTTGATTCTATTTGGTTTCTACAATTAATCCTTCTGATAGCTCCTGGTACTAATAGCAGGGATGTAACATTATTGTATTTATATCTGTTTTGCAAATGTTTTTTCTTTTTTTTTTCTTTAAATTTTTATTATTAAAATATCGGACACAGTGCGACCATCCTGGCATTATCTCCGCCATACACACTAAAATATAAAGCACATATCATATATACTCATCATACATTACTGCTTATATACAATTATTCTGCCCAATATACTCATTTATATTTACATATATTACATCACATTTTGGGTCTACAAATCCTGATTTTTCCTGTTCCAACTCCCACCTCTCAGTTCCAACCATTGGTAAAATCTGTTCCATATATCATGATATTCTGTCTCCTTTGTTTTTTAATTCTAAGGTCAATCTATCCAATTCTGCGCAAACCAATATTTTCTTTTATTATCTCCCTTTCTAAAGGTATATTTTCACTTTTTCATTGTTGGGCATATACCATTCTCACTGCTGTTATAATGTGTAGTATTAAATATGTTGATTCTTTACTATAGCCCTCTGATATAATTCCTAATAAAAATAGTTCTGGTTTAAATTCTAATTTTTGTCCAACCATGTTTTTTCCATAGCACAGGCACATTTAGAAACTTTGTGAAATGTAAATGTATATCTGCTTTAGGGAGAAATAGTGCCGTCTTGATTTCTCTTGAAACATTCACAGCTTCTTTTTCTGGTCTTATTTAGGAACGATGTTAAGTTTCTTTCGCCGAACACTTGGACGCAAGTCTATGCATAAACATGCTGAGAAAGAGCGGCTAAGAGAAGCTCAGCGAGCTGCAACTCACATCCCTGCAGCTGGAGATGAGAAATCTATAATTACGTGCAGGGTCTCTTTGCTGGATGGAACGGATGTCAGTGTGGACTTACCGGTATGATACATTTAATGTATTTTATCAAGAATCTTGGCAAAAGAAAATGTGTCCTCCTTTATCTCTCAGTTGAATGGAATACATTGTGTTCATGTGATTTAGTCAAGAATGCAAAATTTATTAAAGTTAAAAGGTTCTTAAAAGATGTTGGTCATAGGTCTTCCAACAAGAATTTTTAGAAGAAGTACTAGGAACAAAAAGTAATGAGGGAATGGAATCTCTCTTTTTCTGTAGCCCCTTGCATGCTATCCAAATTTTCTAGAGAAGGTTGGGGAACTCTCCAAAGCAGATCTGAGTTGTGTGAGAATATTTTTCTTCCAGTGTGTTTCAGATTAAAGAGCAGTCAAAGAAAGCAGCTTTGTCAAGGTTTTGGCTTTCTGTGTGTTTTTTCCCAGAAACCCCAGGAGTACTTTGTAAAAGAAAAAGACTTGTATGAGTTAAATCTGACTCCTGGAGTCTTCATGAATGAATCTGTGAACTTCTCTTGGCAGCAATTTGTATGATTTTAGGATACTTTTTTTTCAACTTGCTTGTCTAGCCAACACCCCAGCATTCCCATGTTGTTCAGCCCAATTAACTACAGCTGACCTTTTTTAGCGAAATGCTCTGTTTACTCCCTCTGGCTGATTTATAGTTCAGTTAAAGATGAAAAGAATTACATACGAGGTTTTGTCCTTTATTTCTTTTTGAGCAATACTGATAATTGGAAAAGATAAACAGCACAAGTCACATTTCTAAAACAAAAAAAGACATCAATTCTTTTTTTTTTTAAATGGTAGGTTTAATTTGATCTACTTAATAGTAGATTGAAATATTAACTGCTGTTTGGACATTTTCTGGCCGGGACAAAATTTTGAAATCTATCATGTTTCCCCAAAAATAAGACCTTGTCTTATATTTTTTTGAACCCCGAAATAAGGGCTTGGTCTTATTATCGGGGGGGGCTGTCTTATTATTTTGGGGGTGCAGGAGACAGCCACCTCATGGCTTCTGCTGTGTTGCCCTGCTTGTCAGCTGTTTGCTGGACACTTGCCCGCTTCCCATCCATCCATCCATCCATCCATCCCTGTCCCCTGCAAATTCCCGCCCCGCTCCCATCTCTCTGCTGGGCAACCCCCAGCAGCCCCAGACACCCAAAGCCTGTGCTCGCCCGGCTCCCTTTTCCACAGCACCCAGCTCTTTATTGAGGGGGATGGTGTGTGGGGTGGGGGAGAAGCAAGACACCCCTTGCTGTCTCTTCCCCCCCCCTCACCAGGGGCCGGGGTGATGCGAGACGCGCGTCTTACCTGCCTTGTAGCTGTGTTGCGTGTCTCGCTGTTGTCTGCAGGCAAACACGTAGGGTAAAACCAAACTTCTTGTGAGTTTGAGAAGTTTGATTGAACTCGTGAAGTTTTTTTTACCACCCCTCCTCACTTGCCATCCCCAAATTGCATCCAATTGGGGCAGGGACAAGAAGCCCTGCCATGCCCGGCAGGAGGAGGAGAAGAGACAGCAAGAAGACCTAGCCCTGTCTTCCTCCATGCCTCTCGCTTCTCCCCCACCCCCCCTCAATAAAGAGCCGAGCACTGTGGAAAAGGGAGCCAGGTAGGCACAGGCTTTGGGCGTCTGGGGCTGCTGGGAGTCACCCGGCGGAGAGGCGGGAGTGGGGCAGGAGTTTGCAAGAGATCGCTTCCCCTTTGCCTTCTCTCCCAAAAGAGCTTCTTGGCCGCAGCCACTTCTGCATCAGGAGACTTGCACCTCACGCTGGCCTTCCGAAGGGTACCATAGCAGCAGCTATCTACAATTGTTAACCCTTATTTCGTCCTGACCCATGTGGCCCAGTACGGCCTGGATGAAATAAGGGTAAAAAAAATGTGGATAGCTGCTGCTACAGTACCCTTTGGAAGGCCGCCGTGAGGCACATGGGGTGCATCGCTTGGCCTCCTGCTGCAGAAGTGGACGCAATCCATGGCAAAAATGGCCACCCTTGCTGGAGGGCTTATTTTCGGGGGAGGGCGTATATTTACGCCACCCCAAAAATCAGGCTTGGCCTTATTTTCGGGACATGTCCTATTTTTGGGAAAACACGGTAAATACTGTATATTAATCTAGAAATGGATGGATTTTTATTCCACTCTCTGTATTTGTAAACAATTTCATTTGCTTTATTCTTTACTGTCAAATACTAAAGGCCTAAAGCCAAGAAATTAAATAAAGTTGAACGTATAAATTATGTAACTAATTAGGTCAAATTCAGTAGATTGAATCAATGTATTTCTATTTTGCTAAAATAGAGTTCTGTTGCCATCTAGTTATTAAGATACATCACTTTAGAAATTAAAGTTCTTGCTTTTTAGTATCTCATGGAATATGATGTATTTCATTGAAAAAAACATTTCATCAATGTATTGCCTCAATCACAACAGTAACCCGACAGCGTACAAAATGTGCATATTTAAAAGTTAAAAGAAGTAACAGAAAAATACTATTCATAACAAGGAATAGTAATGTTACTAACATTACATTGGAAAAAAACCACAACATATTAAAACATACATCTGGGATCACAAACCATTGTGCTGAAGATTTGCTGAAAAGCCAAGTTTAAGGGCCTTACATAAACACAAAAGGGTTTGGGGCCATGCAGACTTCAGGAGGAATTCTGGTCCAGAGGGCAGGTGTGGTCTCAGAGAAGGTTCATTTCTCATGACCTACAGACTTCAATGCTCTATTGATGGAACAAGCTGATCCTTCTAGATTTTACAGGATGGGTAGAAACAACTGGTCCCATAGGTATCTAGGTCCTAAACTATGAAGGATTTACTTTGAATTCTAGCCAGCGCAGCTTATGTAGTAGCGTTACATAGGCAAAATAAGGTAAACTCATAATGATTCATGCTGTTGCATTTTGGATCAGCTCTAGCTTCTGATGGTTCTTCAGGGGCAGCCATATATAGAATGCATTGCAGTAGTGTTTATGCGGAGTGACCAAGCAGAGTAACTGCATGAAGATCATAATCTGAAAATCCTTCCACATGCTGGGAGGATCATAACTGGCACATCACATGAATCTGTGCAAAAACCTATATCTTTTTCATTTATGGAAGAGGTACTGCTTGATAGTGAGGGGGGAAGAGTATTTTGCGGGGTCATCAAGCTTGATGAAAAAAATGGCCTTTTGCAATGAAATGGCTTTATTCAGTCTTGCGACAAATGCAGACTTTGTGAATTACTCCTTGTTTTATTTTTCTTTTTAAAAACAAGCAGCTTTTTCTCAGTATGAATTGCTTCAAAATTCTGTTAGTAGAGATGTATTTAAAGCTTCGGTATTGTGTGTACATTTTAAACACTTTAACCTTTTATGAATGTTGGGTATGGGAGAAAAGGAAGCAGGAATTTAGGTTGACAGCTTATGGTAACTGCTTAGGGGCATTCATGATTTACCATAAAAGAGATTTGTTCTGATTTTCTCTGCATCTAAACTAGGCACATAAGAAATTTCAAAAGTTAGTAGTTATTGTCACTCTTTTTCAATAGGCTACAAATGGTTGGATTTTCCTTTTAGCAGCATTTCTCCTATTCACCATCTGGAATGTTATGAATTACCATCCCCAAACCCTCAGACATTGTCCACTTGTTCTATATTGAATAATAGACCACATATTTATGATTAGTTGAGATGGCATTAAGATTTACTGTATGACAAGTTCTTCCTTTGAGAGAATAGTAGTAACTGTGTTTCCCATCACTTGTTGGATTTTATAAAAAGTACACACCGGTAATTGATATTTCAGTTTTAAAATGATTCAAAATGCATACCATTCATCAGTTGAAACAATGGAAACATTTCAAGGAATTACTTTTATTTTTTTGCAACTTTTGAATTGAAGTTTGCATTTAAATTTTTATTTCTGATATGGATTTATTAAGTAAAAAATTATTGTATGGCACAAAAGGGCTTGTTCTGGATTTTATAATATAATAAGAAAAGAAATTGAATTATTGCAGAGAAACTTTTAATACCAGATACTTTAGGGACACAGGATTCCTGGAATAGAAATGATTAATAACCAATGGTTTGGGAATAATTACATACAGAAAATGCTTTCATTTAACGTACTGTATATTGAGATGGGATTGTTGATCTTTTTGTAATGAAATATTTGATTACTATATAAATAGTATAATTATTGGAACTTTAAAAAATAGTTTGGATAATCACTTTGGAATTTTTTTATTTCCTAATTATTTTATCTAGCATACATGCATTAGAATGAAGGTTCTTGAGTAGGTTTTTTGCCACTAAAGTTCTTGTTATGGTTAGGAATAAAATGCACAAATCTTACCCCTCAAAAAAACACATCTTGGATTACAAACTATGTGTTATCCTAAAGAATTTGGAAATGTTTCTGAAAAATTATATTAACAATAAAGAAATCTGAATTTCTTAATAACGTTGGCTTCAGTAATCAATTCTAAGTCCTTTTGGGAACTGTGTAGATAACGAGATAAAACAATAGGATCTACTATCATAATACAATAAGAAGTTTGAGTTTCAGAACTACTAAATGTTTCTGGTTCATTTAGTAAAAAATTGACTATTATAATTTGAAGCCAGAAGAACAGGTAGTTATTTATAAAATTATGGAATAGTGGAGTTGAAAGGAACGCTATTTTATCCAACCTTTAATATATATGGGAAAATCAATTACATTTTTTTTTAAATCCCTGGAGACAGAGAACCCATGATCTCCATAGATGTTTCCTTCCGTTAGAAAGATCTTATCAGAAAGTTTATCCATATATCTAAATGAAATATAGATAAGTACAATGTGTACCTGTTGTTTGGTCCTAGTTTTTATATGGAAAGGAAACTTGTTCCCGATCATCTTCCCTGGGGAATACTTTTAGATATCTGAATGTTGATACCATGTGTCTCCTCAGTCTCTTTTTCCAAAGATTGAATTTCACCCCATTCTTCAGCCTGTTCTCATAACACAGGTCCTCAGTTTTTTGGATTATTTTTGTCACTCTCCGTTAGACTTGTTCTAATTTATAATTTGAGAAGGTGAACATTTGTGTCTCCTTCTTTTGGGATAGGAAACAAGCTAACAAGCTAAAAAGGATGCAACATCTTCATGTCCCTGCTTTCACCTCTTAATGCAG
>JANHZT010010680.1:70456-84675 GCA_032468215.1 Stegonotus admiraltiensis
AATAAGCTGACTTTGTATAAAATATACAAAAGTATGAAGGCTATTGCTTAACGCATTGTAAGCCGCCCTGAGTCTACGGAGAAGGGCGGCATATAAATAAAATAAATAAATAAATAAAAATTCTATAAGTGTGTCCCTGTCCCCCAATTTTGCATGTAGACCAGGGGTGAAATGTTCCCGGATTGGAACGGATCGCCCGGTCTGGTAGCAATCTTGGCCAGTGGTTCAGTGATCTGGTAGCAATGGTGGAGCAAAGCTCCGCCCACTCGCCCGGGTGTCATTACTTCCTGGTTTTAACCAGGAAGTAATGTGGTTTTTACCGTCTGCACATGCGCAGGTTTGCGCACAGCGTATGCACTTCCGAACCGTAAGGAAGGTAAGTAGATTTCACCCCTGATGTAGACACAGCAGGGATTATGAAAATGGCAAATGGGATCTTTTTCATGCAAGGATTTTCACTATCCAGGAGGAAAAAGTGTAGGGAAAGGAATAAAAGTCCTCCATGTCCCCAATCTGCTTTTTCCAATATATAGATTATCCCCAAATATAAATGCATGATCTCACCTTCATTTAATCATAATTTGGTGTTATGTATAGATCCTTTTGTGGGAAGAATGGCTGGAACCGGCAATAAAAATCTGATGATATATTAAAAATATTAATTAAAATTGTGAACAATCAGCTTTGAATGGTGAGAAGCACAATAGGAGGGGGAAGCTATTCATATGAAGTTTGTTTGTTTGTTTGTTTGTTCGATCATATTGCATGAAATCCTGTTTTTAAAGGCATTTTTCAAAGATTAAAGTGCCAGATACTTTATAAAATTGTGGGGGGAAAACAGAAAACTTTTACATCTAATTTAAGTCCACTGATGTGTGTATGCTATTTTACAAGACTCAAGAGCCAGTTTGGTGCAGCGATTAAGGAATGGAGAGTGGGGCACCATGAGTTCTAACCCTCCCTTAAGCCCAAAGCCCAGGGTCAAGTCACTCCTTCTCAGCCCAACCCACCTCACAGGGTCCCTATTTTCATAGGGACAGCAGAAAGAGGAAGCCACTCATTTACTGCCTTAAACAGTACGGATTAAAAGTGGGTTATAAATCTAATAAATAAGTTACTGAATGCATTGCTTCAATTCATATTGTGACTGAAATTTAAACCTGTGTATGTCAGAGCCTAAAATGTGTATGCCAAAGGGAAACTGCTGTTGGGCAGCACTCATAAACATCAGTCATAACCTTGTGGCTTTTTCAGAAGTGAATGAAGCCTTACAAAACACTTTGGATCTTTCTCTGTGATTGAGTGTCACTTAACTATTCCATTTTGCAGAGTTCCTCCGAGAGCATGGAGATTTTGTTGACATCACAGACAAAGAATTTAATTGACTTCACAGAAGCCATGCCTCAGGTAAGAGTAAAAATTAAAATGTAGCTGTTTCATGGTATAATTTGAAAATATAATTAGTACTTCCATTGTCTCTACCTAACTCTTTTTTACTTTCAGTAAAGCTTGTTTGAGCCGGTGTCTCATGATCAGTTTAGTTGATATGACACTCGGCTAATAATATTCTACTACAATATTACGAGTTTTTTTAATGTTTCTTTTACTTTTAGGTGTCTTCACCAATAATTATGCCCAGGTGGTTAGTGCCAGTAAGTTATTGAATAATCCTTATAAACAATTAATTTTCATATTCTTTTGTACATCCGTGTCTGTTGTTAGAAGTGGTACAAATTAGTATTAATTTAGATAGTTTCTAAAAGTCTACCATTTCTATTGCATGGTGGAAAATAAACATTTTCAGCTTTTATCAAAAGAAACCATCTGCCACCTGGAAGTAGCCCTTAATTCTTCTGAAAAAAGGCAGAAGTTCCCCCTCCATTCGCCAGTCAAAGTTCCTTCCTTGTGGTTATGATTGAAAATTATTCTCCTTACTAATCCGGAACTATTTGGAGGATCTGTATATTCTGACCTGTCTCCAGGCTACCTTCTCCCTTGAAGAGTGATTGAAGGTGACCAATTCAAGGGCTATATCAGCTTTTCCACTGTACTTCCAAGGCTGCATCCCAAAAGCATAACCAGGTGTCACCCCAATTTGGGAAGTTTTTAATGGGTGTGGTAAGTCCTTTTGAGATTCAAGAACTCATTTTGCTTCTTCCCTAACCATCTCTCAAAACTGAAGATGATGCTAAAACATTTGATGCTGCTCATTTTGGGGGCCATATTTCACCCCCAGAAGACCCCCTTCTGGTATGTCCTGCCTGTTAATGGTTTTTGTAAATTTTATCTTGACCACCATTATCCCAATCCAAATTGATAATTGTCCCAACCATTGTATCTCACGAATTGGAAGGAAAAGCTATGAAAGAGAAAGGGTAACCTGAAGGAAAGAATTCAAGGGCAAGGGATGAATTGAACATTTATTTCACATATTAATCCTTCTCTGCTGTGACATTTGCATTTGATAGACATGTACATTTGTGACACGTATCAAAACAACTGTACTTAAACCACCTGACTTTCCTTTGGTTTTCTTTATAGAGTGGACTGACTTCTAATGGGCCTCTGGGAAACGATGTTACTTTATCTCTTAAGACAACTAAAATAAACACTGAAGCCCCATTGGCTACTGACTCATCACCTCCATTGTACCCCTGTGAAATCACGCCCAGGTAAGGATTTTCTTTTCATGAAATTAAAACAGTCCTCCCTTCCCCTGCCTGTTATCTTCCACATGTTCCAGCCAGCTAGTCATTATGGGAAGTCTACAACATTAAGAGGACACCACTTTGAGGAACAATGGAATGCTGAAGGAATTGTACAAATTTTAGATTATTGTGAAACTTCTGTGCATGTCTTATATAACTTCTACAAAGCAATACTTACTGGATTCTTATTAATCCAGTTCTTCTGTTAGGTGTTGTGATATAGTATGTTGCAATTCCCAAGCAGTCTGTTAAGTTTACCAAGTTTCACTAGTAATTTTCTGATCCTCTTTGTGACTCAACTTTAGCAACGTAAGAAAGGAAGGCTATTATATCTGATGTTCCATGAGTAATTTCATTAAGATTTTTTTAAAGATGGGATGTCATTGGGTATATGATACAAATATCTTCCTGTTCATAAATACCTTTTAAACTCTATTTACTGTGTATCAGATACTTTAAATTACAGTGTTTCTGAAAGATGTGGATATTTGATGACCTTGTGTAGCTGCAGGGCTGAGCCTAAAAGATAAAAGGTTGGCGATACCCAACCCTTACTCACAGACTACATCCTCAGAATTTGCCTCCTGCCTTGGTTGCCTCCTACACAAAGGTTGGAGGAGAACTGTTGTTCTCTTTCCCACCCCATCAATGCTAGAATGTAGCTTTCTTTATTGTTTCCCTCCTGCTAGAGAGCTCATTACATCCCCCCCCCCCAAAAAAATTCCACCTGGAGAAAGAGGGGTTGTGAATATCTCCTTTGGTTACATGCTGAGGTTAGCGTCCCTCAGGGAGATCCTGCTTAAAACCTATAGCTCCCTTCCAGACAGGGTATATCTATCTACGTTGGGAATGCTAGCTGATATCACAACGTGCTTGGAATGGTTTGCTTTCCACTTAACTATTAAATTAACATCAGTCAGATAGGCTTTCTGTTCATCATCCACCTAAGTTTATGTTTATTTATTTTTTCTTCACAGTCCTGTTACTGAAGATATTACACGGCAGAAATGTTTACTCACCACTGAACTCTGAGCTTCAACAAATCTCATCTCCTAGTGTATTTAGTGAGCAAAGGACTTACCTGACATTAAGCCATGTTTATACCGTGGTTCACAAAGAATGGTTTCTTTACTGTAAATCCTTCAACTGGAACTAAGAGTATGATTTTAGGACACAGAGCTGCTGGGAAACCTGAGTATCTCTTGCAAAATATATGGGAACAAATTCTGAGATGTCATGAAATCCATAGGGTTTTCATCCACTATAATGTTTTTGCTAGAGAATTCCTTCCTGGTTTATAGGTGCAAATGAAAATGCTCACAGGGATACGCTGATTTTTTTTTCCTGGCTTAAACCCCATTATGGGGAAGCTGGTGGCGACAGTAAAAGAAAATAGCAGTGACATTTTTACAGTGCTTTTTTGTGGCCATCTCTTTTTATCTTCTTTTGTATTGTTATCTAGCAAATGTTCTTGATTTTAATCTTGTTTCTAGACTCCACACTTCCGCTGACAATCTATGGAAGTGAAAATGCAGCACCTTGATTGCAATTTATTCTGCTGGCAGATGCTCTCATAAGGAGAGAAACAAAGTTTTATTAAACATATCAAGGCTACTACATGTGTGAATGAACGACTTTCACATCTTGTTCCATTAAGTCAGTAAAATATTGCTAGGTAGACAGTGCATCCAGTATGGGGTCCTTGGTGTTCTCTGAGCTTGGCTGTTTTCTTGTAGACAACGTATTTGTTCTCTTTCCCTGTCAGTGTTAGTGGGAATCGTCTTTGTGGTTTCTTGATTTGGCTGTTGTTTACTATTAGCTTGTTTGACTGAGTTGGTACTGAGTTTACTTCTTGATTGTTGGTCTAGTGTTCATCTCTGCTCATCTGTGTATTGATTACTGGTGAGGAACTGTTTTAGTCTTTTTGTTTCTTTTTTGGCTGTTTGATTGTCTCTTTAGACAGGGTAAGCCAGTAATATATATAAAAAACCAAGCCCACTCCCTTTAGCACGGATATTTCGTTACCAAACTAGGTAACATTGTCTGCAAGAAAACAACCAAATTCAGAGAAGAACCAAGAACCTACTGTTCAGCCATGGGCTACAGTGAACTCTTGTATCAGTGAACCTAGTTTCTGCTAGATTAGCTTGAGGGGCTAGTCTTCTTTGGGCTTTCCACTAGCTATTTTTTGGAAAGTTCTAAGGTTTGAGCAGAAATAATCTGAGGCTTTTAAAATCGCTTCAAATGCATACAGTTAGAATTACTGTCCTTCTTGTGTGCTCCATTCTGTACTTTTCTTCAAATCTACTTGTAGTTGGAATATGTATTTTGTTCGTGACTGGAAAATTAAAAAGCAAAATATACCAACGTTATGCCAACTTTTCTATATTAGATGAGTAGCTATTTATATATTGGATTCCTTCCTTTGTGCACTAAACTGCTGATTGAACTAGTTTGAACTAAACCTATATTCTGTTACAAACTCAGGGTGAAAAACTAAGCGAATCCTGAGTTTAATTTATGCTTAGAATTTTGGAAAACAAAAAAATGCCCTTGGGCTTGTGCAGTTAAGATTTATTCTTATGGGTCCGGTATCCAACTCATCCTGCATCTTCTGTCCCTTTTCAAAATAAGCAAGGAAATCGTACAATGCCTTAATTCTGATTTTTCCAAAACGGCTCTGCTTTGCTGTGCGTTATTGAAATACCAAGTTCTAAGTCATTTAAAAACATGACTTATTACTTCTCCATCTGTGTGTCTGATGGAAGACCTATAAGCATTTAGGTAAGAAAGCAAGGAAACCTGAGTGCCATGAATTTCTGGATGAACTCGAGGAAAAGCAAAAGGGGCCCCGTCAAAAGTTTCTTTCATAGTGGAAGTGATGTTAAAAATGCAAATGTTCCTCACTCCACTGTACATGCTCCACCCTTTCATAGCTGGTTGCTGCTTGTGAAATAACAAGCTACTTTGCTTTGATCTGCAATACTTAAGCAATTGCTTCATAAAATAGTATAATGGGAACCAGAGTGGGGGAGAGGGTGGGGTTATTGAGACAAATAACTTAGCATCAATAACCATAGGACATATCCTGATTACCAGACCTCAGGAGGCATGACTTTTGAAATAGCTTAGGTAGCATTTAATTGGTTATTGATTTTTTTAGACATTTCCCTGAGCCAAGGTAAACCCACTGCTTTTAGGAACCTTGCCTGTATTTTTACAAGGGATGAAAATATTTAGGGTGACACTGTCTTAATTCTTGATGTAAGAATGAGGAGAGGTTGGAGAACACGGTACTATTTGCCTATTATCCAGAAAGATAGCTTTGATAACTTGAATTGTCTGGATAATCCTAACCACTAGAATCTTGTGTGCTGACCATTAAAAAAAAAAATCCAATGGCTGTTGTCATTTTATTTTACTAACCTGATGTACAGCCGCGACAACAAAAGAAATTAAGATAGCTAGTTCTCAATTTTGCTTTTTTTTAAAAAAAAAATTATTAGGAATTGCTCTTAAATTACAGTATCACTGCCTCGTTTGGCAATATATTTACTGACTTGATCCTTACTCAATTTAACTGACCAAATTTTCCAAAACACATAACCTATTTTCAGTTTTTTTTAAAAAAGGAAACTGTAATGTGGTATGGAAAACGGAATACTATTATTATTATCGACACCACATTTATCAGTGGGTAAAGTCTACTTGGCTGATATGTACAAAGACATAAAATTACAGCTATCACAACATAAAGAATTGAAAGCCTTTTGTCAAGAGAACAGCCTCCACTGCAGGCTTCAGGTCTCTAATGGGGCATCTGGAAACTGCCTTAGTGTCTCTTGTGATTGATTAAAATAGACCAAAACAGCAGATTCTTTTGCTTTGACTAATGAACGCAAAATTGCAATTTGTGTTTATTAGCAGCCATTGTTCACTGTCAAGCTGTCCAAAGAGGCTTAAATTAGCTTGCATTTTTAACAGGCAATCTTGTTTCCTGCTGAAGCTTTTCCTCAGGTAAGATAATTGTGAAGTTTTTCCTACAAATGCAATTTGCCTGCATGCATAAAGCCGAAAGTCATTCCAGATTTGTCTCTTTTTCTTTAAATGTCACACATTATAGTACTTGTGTCTCTGGGCAAAGATGCCCCAAGTAGAACCACACCTTGTTGCTCCATAACTAAAGTGTCTGTGATTATTGAGGCAGAGCAGTTTGGACCTCTGTTATTAACGCTAAGCATTAACATTCCTCTTGGAGCAAAATGTTCACCTATTCTCTGTGAAACAGAATGCATGTGGAGTAACTACAGAGCATTCTGCCATAACATTCCTAATGTGATTGTTTTGATTACAGATTCCTTTGTTCTCACGTTTTCCCTAATTGGACAAACTTACTATGAAGTATGTAAGAATTTCTATTTTGATTGGGTTTTTTTTTAAAGAAAAATCTCGGACTAACTACTGTATTTGTATCTTTTTAAACAATGTAGTTGCTCAAAGTATAACTTATTTTTTTAAGTATTGTGTTTATGAGTGTATGTGTGTGTGTAATAAATCATGCCAGATGTACAAATTATGCTAGAATGATTGTGCTAAACACTGTATAAGGGAACAACAACTGTGATTTGTAGGCCACTTGGACTCAATCATAAAAGTTGTAGTTTATTTCTAAATACAACGCAATTGTACAAAATGTCTGCTTAAGTGTTTTTTCTTCTAGCAGAACAATGCTCCAGCTGCTGATCCATGTATTTCAGAACGCTGACAAAATCATCTGCTTCCTTAAGGATATCCTGGTTTGGAGTGATATCCTGCTTTTCGCAGCAGAAGTGATCCTACATTTCTACTTCCTGGTGATAACATAAGCGAATGTTAACAAAAATAGCTGCAATAAGGAGGGGAAAGGAGGGCCGCATATTTGACTTTTCATCCCTAATGAGAACAATCAGCATACAAATGAAGAATCAACAGCTCCTCTTGTTTCCCAGCTGCAATGCCCCAGGAAATACGTCTTACAACATATCAAGTGTTCAGTCATCTCCAGCCAAGCTGCAAATCATTCAGCAAGTTTATGTTTTTGGCTTTTTTCCCCACCTCAATATGCCGCCATTTTAAAAAATCAGAAATACATATTATTATTAACGAAGTAATTAAAAGCACAGTGAATAACATATTTACAAAATTAAACTAATATAGTTTAGCCCGGGTATAAAGATTCAGGCAGTATAAAAATATAATTAATAAATATAACTTTTATAGCATATAAAACAGACATTTTCTTAAAAGAAAAAAGCATTCTCAAAAAGGCACCATGCAGGCTTTTCCTGATGCTGTATATACTTCATGATTTTTCCCCTCTCAAAAATTAAAGGGTAACTTTCAAGGGATCATTTTCTCACCGTGTAACGTATTTCGTATAGACTGCAGTTGGGAGTAACTGACTCTCTTAAAAGGGATGTAGCTACAGACTTGGCACCTCCTAGTGGTGACCGCTGGATATGGCACTTCAAGGGCCAGAACTAAGATCCAAGCCACCCCTCCACAGGTCTAACTGCTTTGTAGAGGGCCTGTTACTAGATACTAGCCTTAATATAGTATCAGTCCTAATCCCCCCAGAATTATGAACACCAGTAACACAGACAAGAATGCCAATAGTCAACACAGAATGGACAACCATAACTTCCCATGCTTCTGTGGTTCCCAATTTAAAAGTAAAAGGGGCCTCGGCCAATACCAATTACACCGCCACCCGGCAAAAGAACGCCGAGTGCGTAGCAGCCCTTCCCACCAAACGCCTGGCATTGACCCATGAGGATGATGAAGCACTAAAAAGGCATGCAGACAGACACTGGGAGAGGGGAATGATGAAAACAGTATTGTTCACCCTCCTTGCACCCTATTTCCCAGGTCGATTGCATGAAGCGATTAAAAAGCATCTTCAATTGACCAATTGGGTTCTACCAACTGACCCCCCCCCCCAAGAGAACAGAGCACCCTCGTATACCAGACCACCCAGAGAGATCAGACTCCACACCAGCCCGGTTGCATCCCCCACAAATGGACCGGGTTCCATTACTGCTACCTCATGGAGACACACCCTCCTGGTAGCCATGGCTGACCGTCTCAAGGAGACCAAGATGGGGGGCGAGGAGCTGGCCCATATTGCCCAAGACATTCAGAACGGGAGATCAGCAGAAAGCAGTGCAGGGCCCGACTGAACCAGCACACCAAAAGCTGGTTCCCACATGTGGAAGCCGTTGGTGACCAAGCCTGCTGGAGCGAACTGCCAATGGAGCAATAAGTCTATCCGTAGAGCAAACTATGCCCAGGTTCAAAAACTACAAGCTCTGGCATCACGAAGCTGCCTCCACTGTCTTGTCCAGACGCTGGAGAAACACATAAAAAGGGCCGGTGCTAGTGCCGCCGGAGATGGAAGAATACTGGGCGGCAGTATTCACCACACCGAGTGCAATCGATGATAGTGTACCTGCAGAGCCGCCTGCAGTCCTGTGGTCCTTCATGGCAGCCATAACCCCGTCAGAAGTCACAGCTGCACGGTACAAAAGCCAGTGCACCAGGACTGGACAGAATACCAGCACAGGAGCTACTCAGCTGGGACCAGCCGTCACTGGCAGCTTACTACAACCTGCTGTTAGCCGCTGTGGCCTGCCAAAACACTTCTCCTGCTCCAGAGTGGCCTTTATACCGAAGATGGAGAATTCATCGTCTCCTGGGGACTACAGGCCTATATCGATTGCCTTGACCATCCTCCGGGCACTCCACAAGATCCTTGCCTGGCGCCTCCAAGATACACTCCAGCTCTCTCTCCTCCAGCATGCGTTCCTCCAACGAGATGACTGCAGTTGAATGAGTAATAGCAAAATCACTTCTGACATTACTGTGATGGTGCAAAATAAAAATAAGGAGCAAATGCTTAAATGATTTTGCCGATTTCCAAAATGTTAAATCAGTGAATTTGTCCCAGAAAATACATAGCCATGTCTCTGAAATGACAGAGAGGATCAGCCCAATGTGGATTTTTTATGTTAAACTAATGGCATTAAATCAGTAAAATACTAGGCCAGCTGAAAACCATTTTCCCTTTTCTATTCTGCACAAATGGCCTCTCCCTGGCCTGAAAAGCTGACCACCCATGTTCCACTCTCAGTGCCAAACTTCTCTATATAGTTGGCTGTTTGCCAAAATCCTTCTGTGATTTTGGAAACAAAACATGCCTAGGCATTCTTGGCAGTGTGAGCTTCACAAGAAAAAACCAACCAAGAAGCATCACTGCAGGACATCAAATTATTTGTATATGACATGCGCAAGGCCAAGTTGTGCTTGCGGTTGCATACCTGGTAGGGGACATGATAAGAGGACG
Source organism: Stegonotus admiraltiensis (assembly GCA_032468215.1). Lineage (NCBI taxonomy): Eukaryota > Metazoa > Chordata > Lepidosauria > Squamata > Colubridae > Stegonotus > Stegonotus admiraltiensis. The sequence goes on from JANHZT010010680.1 coordinate 80,546, forward strand.
GCGTACCAAAGAGAGACCTTAATCTGATGTCATCCATCACAAATGCATGGAACACTGCAAACTGATATGGCTAGAGTGGATGAATGTATTTTGATCATATTCGGAGATCTATTTCTAGGCCACTTTCAAGTTATAGAAGGAGAGTGCTGTAATGCAGAAGTAATTGCCTGCATGCCACCACTCTCTGGGTTGTAGGGTCAGAAAAAGCCACAACAAAAACAATTGGAGAACCTTATTTCGATGTGAATTAAGATTCTCTGAACTGTGCTGGAACAGACACAATTACTCTTATAGACACATAAAGTTATATGGCTCTGGCACTTTAACCTGTATTGGAGGAGCTAATATAGGAGCCTGATGAATTTCATGTTTAGGGGAAATGCTGTTTTAAACAGTACAGTACAACAGCTAAGCATATGCTAAGAAACACCTGCCTCCCCTGTTCAAATATCATTTCAACTGCAAACTCAAGATCAGAGAGGAAGCACCTGTGTTAGATAGCCAAACAATTGTTAATCTAACATATATCAGAATCCACAAGATTAGTTTACAGTGCAAATGCAGAATATTGGGTTTGCTGAACAAATAATGGTTAAGTTTTAAGTTTTCCTTGCATAAGCATGTAAGCCTGCCATGCCAACGCAGCTGCTGAACTGAGCTTAGTCATGAGAATGATTTTACTGCATCCTTTATACAGGCAATTTGCAAAGGGCTTTGAAATGGCACATGCACACAAAGAAATGAATGCAACCAACAGCTGCTGTTGCTGCTTCCTAATCATACTGCCTCATCTACATCTGCAAACCCAAGTTGTCCACAGAGCAAAGAGGTGAAAAAAATCTCACACTAAATGTTTTACGGATTCCCGTGTATTTCGGGTTCATACAAACTGAATTTAGATTTCATGATACAATTACAATTCTTCCTAGATACTGACTTCACTGAGCTTAGGCACCTCTTCTACCTCTTGAGAGTGGTCTGGTCTTTAAGTTCCGTTTAGTTCAATTTGCCAAAATGAGATTGCAGACGAACTGGACAGAGGTTTACCACCAACAAGTAGCATCACAACAGAGGATTCACAAATGTCTCCACATACATTTTTCAGAGTGTCCAAGCTTGACCCTCCATCTGTTAGATCCATGGTGACAAATTCCTGTTCCTTGGCAATGTTGAGATACGAGGTTCTTTCTTCACACAGCAACTCTGCTGCCGGATCTGAATTCAATTCTGCACTGGATGTGGTTTGATAGGAAGTGAATCCTAGAGAATCCCTTGAAGACTGGCAAAACGTTTTCATTTCTATGTCAGAGCCACCCTCGTTGTCGAGTATCTGGTACGTGGGCTCCTCGTAAAGATGCTCAAAGAAACAGGTGTGCTGTTTAGAAAGAGTCAGTAGCTTTGAACAACGCTTTTCTTTAGACTTCAAGCAACCAAGCGATCTCCGTGGGCAATCAGCAGCCCCTTGGGAACCAAATCCAGTTGGCAGCATCTGATGATACACTTTGGAAGAAAGCGCCACTGGGCTAGGCGATTTTATCCACATTTGAGTTGGAAAATGATATTGCCACAAAGTACTATTTGGCTTATTACTAGAAAGGCCTCCGCCAAGGACTAGCATGGAATCTTCCAAGATTAAAGCCGAATGTCCCACCACTCTTGGAGGTCCCTGGCTGGAGGCAAACACAGCAGAGATAAATCAGCACAAGGGTGACACTTACGCTAATCAAAATGGGCTCAACTTCCCAATGCTTCTCTCCAGTCAGGGTAGTGCATGGAAAAGTCATGAACCAATTTCTATACTTTCCACCCCAAACAGTTCCCATAAATTATGTATTCGGGTATTAAAAGGCATAGGAATATTGTCCATGCTCCTTAAATTGTCTCCTCTGTGCAAACACTATCCATTCATAACTGGGCAATGGCTGAAATAAAAGGGGTGAACCATGTAATCAAAAATGTTTGCTTCTAGAAAAATAAGACCCACCCTTCCAACAGTACCCATATTAGAAACTTCAACTCTGTATCAAAGTTTTTCTTGCCTGTGCCTTCCCATGCCACTCAAGTACTCCTTGGACAACCTTCTCCCTGTTTTCAATTGATGTGCAAACATCTTTAAATCCCAGCTAACGTAAGTGGAACATTGTGATGCTAGTCTTCACGGGCTAATGTGTAAAAAGATTGACTTGCTCTTCTGTGCAACTCTAGGAACAATTGGCAGGGGAGAAACAGTTGTATCTTCACCCTTTTAAACTCCTTTTGTAACTGCTAGTGAAGTTACATTCAAACAGTTACCTTCTCCTGATACTGGACCAGTTGGTGGCTATAAAATCCCACATCCAGAAGTCCTTCTGTTCACTCAGTCCCATTAATCCTCCAAACAAGTACATGCCATTGCCATAAACCACAGCAGAATGACCATGTCGGGGACCTGGGCTACTCCCACTGGATGCAGCTGATATAGGGGCCCATTCTTTTGTATCTGAAGGAAGATGGTTATTAGAGTTCATTACCTTTTAAATAGATACAATACATTTTGGATGTTTCAAAAGGTTTTTCCTCGCATCTCGCATTATTTACCCATTAGGTGACTGCTGAGAAAATCAAACTTACCAAAATGAAAGGTCCAAAATTCTTGGGAAGCACCTTTAATGTCAATGTATCCCCCATATATATACATATTGCCCCTGTAGACCACAGCACTGTGGCCCTTCCGATTAACAGGAACTTGAACCTAGAGATGGAGAGTGAAGACAAAATGAACCAACCATCATTGCCATCACACCAATAGAAAGCAGGCAGATATTGTAAGGCCGTGATGGCGAACCTATGGCACGCGTGCCGGAAGTGGCACGCAGAGCCATCTCTCTCGGCACGCCAGCCATTGCCCATTGCTCTTCCAGGTTCCAGCGTGCTGGCCAGCTGGTCTTCACAAGTGCGGGAGTGGCAGAAACCGCAGCAGCAGCCCGGTGCGCATGCGCATGCAGGGAAGATGATCTTCCAGTTTCTGGCACGCACATGCGCACCAGCCAGCTGGTCTTTGCATACGCATGCTCACCAGAATCCGGAAGACCAGGTGGCCGGTGTGCATGTACATGCCAGAAACCAGATCATCACCTTCCCTGCGCATGCATGCGCAATGAGTGGCTGCTCTTCCGGTTTCTGGTGTGTGTGTGTGTGCCCCTATTTTAGCGCTCAGTGCCGAAAAGTTTCACCAACACTGTCCTAAGGCATTCATACTGGTCTACTCATATGGAAGTCCTTTATGTCCTCCCCAGCACATTCTAGCAACATCCTTCAAAAATAATGTTCCTTTCCAGTTTCTTTACGTTTATCCCTATAGATCAGGGGTCTCTAACCTTGGCAACTTTAAGCCTGGCGGACTTCAACTCCCAGAATTCTGGAATCGCACTATTCCCACTGAAATGATTGAACGTCTCCATAAATTAAGATAATGCACATGCATATGTATGTAGATAGAAAGGCATAGATGGATGGAAAATAGACAGATTCTATAAATATATTATTATATATTAAACTATATTTTGTGGAGGCTGGAGAAGAAATGACTTCAAAGTTTCTGACATCATACAGATTATGTTCTCCTGCTAAACAGGAAGGAAAATGAGAAGTCAAAACTGTCAAAATATAACTTTTGGCTAGGTCTGTGGAATCATGATTGTAAGGAAAGTAGACGGATCTATGCATGAATGTTCCACATTTGTTTTGCCCAGAGCCACACACAAAACCATGCCCCTTTAGAGACTAGGAATTGAATGGGGCTCTCTTGGTTGGTCTGAGTTGAGAATTGTAGTAGTGCAGATGCCTTCTGCTCTCTGAGTTTCTCCATGTTTAATACAGGAAGGCTGGTGGTGCCTTTTCCAGCTAACAAAATGTATTAAAAAGCATAAGCTTTTGTGAACTACAGCTGACATATTCAGAGTGGCTAGTCTGACGCAGGATTTAAATTGCAGGGAGGAAGGGGATGAGAAAAGAGGGAGAGACAGGTTGGTTATGGGGAAACTCCAGTAACTTTAACAAGTGAATTCAATCTGTGAAAATAGAATAGAATAGAATAGAATAGAATAGAATAGAATAGAATAGAATAGAATAGAATAGAATAGAATAGAATA
>JANHZT010010680.1:99720-118244 GCA_032468215.1 Stegonotus admiraltiensis
GAACTCGCAGTAATTGCAGGCAGCTGGAAGTTAAATACTACCTTTAACAGTAGCATTAGTCTGCATTAGTCTGCTGCGAAACTCAGGCTCCTATAATATATGGCTTTTAATGTTTTAATTTTTAATGGAAAAAAATGTCCCTTTTTCCCAGTCTGGTTCTCTTCAAAAATAAACAAGATTAAATAGGCTGACTGAATTAGCTCTCTGAATGGTTTGGACTTGTTTCCATTGCACTCTTTTTCTAAGGAAGTGATAATGTTGTTGCAGTTGTTGCTGCTGCTGCTAGAATCCTCTGAGAGGTGTATTTCAGACCTTTTGGTTCCAGTTCATCCTAGAACTCCAGCTGTACAACTATGAGTAATAGAATTTTGGCTGTGAACCAAAATGGAAGTGGAAGGTGAAAAATGAGGACGCAGCACGAAATTGAGCCAAGCCAATTGACGTGAATCATTCTGATGCTGACATGCAACTAGAAATGCAATAAACCACGAAGAGAGGCATCAAAGAAATCAGGTGTTAAGGAATTAAAACAGATTACTGTCATGATCCAAAACCAAGAACATTAACGAAGGATATTGACGTAATGCTGGAATAACTGCAGACCCTTTAATTTGTAGAAATACATTTTGGAATTGTACAAAAGTGTCTCACGGATATCTACCTATTGATTATTGCTTCTCTTGTGTTCTATCAAAGTTCAGCATATTCTACAACTTTAAGCATGCACCTAGCTATTTTAATTGCTGACCAAGGTTTGTTCTTCCCCATTTTGGACTTTGCTCTTAATGATGATTCCTGGCATAGCTCCTAGTCATATGAAATAAATATAGATGAGTAACTTCCTCATAGTCAGAATTTTTTACAGTAGCATCATCACTTACCAATTATGTAAATAGGCCTTTTCTTTGGAGTGTAATGGTAAGGCAGAAGCTCTGGGGATTAGTAGGTAGGACATTGGATTGAATCTTTCTGTTCTATTCCACCAACAGATTTCAGAAAAAAAGTTAATCAAAATATGCTGTTCATTGAAATGTTCTATGCTATAAAAATGACAGGGTTACTTATTTGATATGATGCCAATCAGTAGTGGGATTCACTTACCTTTGCCACCAGTTAGCAAATGTGAGCATGTGCACCACGGCTGCACATGCGTAGAGCCTTCTGTGATGATGTCCGGTTGGGTGGGCGGAGCCTCCCACCACCTCTACCAATTCACCCAAAACGGGTAGAACCAGTAGAAACCTGCCACTGATGCCAATGCCTAAAAACCATAAAAACCTATCTGCAATAGCAGGTCACCTGACGTTATCAAAGGGCAACATTAAATGTGTTTCTGCTGTACCTTTGCTTGTTCCAGAATCTCCATTTTTTATTTAGAGACAAGGGCCTGTAAAATCAGACCGCATTATGTAATAGTATATATGTAATCATACAGCTTAAAGGGCAAATATCTTTATGATACTAACTGGAAGACTTGACGGCATTTGCAGCCAAAATGTGCTGTAACTGAACAACTCATTTCCAGAGAAGGGTATAAAAAGAATATTTTCCATTCTGGTTTTTGAAATGTTGATAATTTCAACATTCAAATTGAATCTCCAGATGTTTGGATTAAAGCTCCCACAAACGTTTAGCATTTATGGCAACATATGGTAGAAACTGAGGTTAAAACAACTGCCTATCTTGACATAAAAATGATCAGAGATAGGTTTTTGTATCAAAAATGTTATAGAATATGGAACTTTCTGAGTCAGAAATAGCACACTTCAAGAATTAGCAAATAGTGCCAGTGCATGCACTAAATTTGTCTGTCTGTCATGTAGCTATCATCCACTATCATTAACATTAAATATGCTTCATATATTGCTCTCTAGGAATGCATTGAATAATGGTCTATGCCTGTTATATTAAAAATTATAACCTGCTAACCTCTGGAAGCCATACTCTTTGGGATCATGTGAAGATTTGTAACCATAGTGCAACACAATTACAGAACCTTTATATACTCATTGTTTTATTACTTTAATTTTATTATAATTTTGTCTTTACCAAATTCCTTATACCGTCGCATGCAGAACATGATAAGATATGCTGGAATGTAGTACAGATTGCCAGGAGGGAAGGAGTGCATTCCAGAGGAGGAAGAGACACCTCAGTTCAGATAGTATGTGTGAGAGTGAGAGGACATGAATGAAGTTGATAGTTTCCTCCCTAATAGTTTCCAGAGTATGGTATATGTTTATGGAGTGGTAGCATGGTTTAGTTTGGCAAGATTCTGTCTTTAGGTAAGGAATAACAAAGAAATCTGCTTGGAAGAATCACAACGTGTCACTCTTGGCTTATGGACCCTGAAATAAAAGTGGCAAAAAGTAAGACCAATATTCAATAACATTTTTAATAGACTGAAAGGCCTACCATGAACAAAGTATGTTTATTATTTATTTGTTTATATTTATTTGCTTGTTTGCTTGTTTATTCTGCTTGCACAGTATATGGTCAATTCAGAACAGACTCCCAGCAGTTGAAATGAAAGCACCCATAACAGTAAATATATACATGGTGAATATAAATTAAAACTAAAATCACAACATCACAAGAATAAATCATATTAGTGATAATGAAAAAATAAAACTTGAGCTCAGAGCAAAATACAATAATCACAATTAAAGAATAAGTAATTAAAAGTAAAATAAACATATTGATAACTGATTCAATCAAACACTCTTTACAAAGTTTTATTTTCAGTAGTTTCCAGAACATCAGAAAAAATGGACTAAGTCTTCATTCTAAAGGAGGGTCTCAGCAACAACTAAGAAACAGTGCCTCCTGGTCTCCTGGCAAGATACCCAAAGACCATTACATGGACACCAAATACGTTTTTCTGAGAATGGTGTCTATAACCAATGTGCCAACAATAAGACTACCTTTCCGACAATTTGTCAGCTATAACCGGAGAAGCCTCCAAAGAAGTTATCGGTGTCAGAGTAAATTTATATAGCAGGAAGTAATTCTTGGTCTCACACTGGTTAGTCTTTTAAAGAATAGGCTTAGGCTTCGAATCAGACCTACCCTGTTTCCCCCAAAATAAGACATCCCCTGATAATAAGCCCAATCGGGCTTTTGAGCGTGTGGCAGTAAGGCCAAGTGCTTATTTCAGGGTTCAAAAAAATATAAGACAGGCTCTTATTTTCAGGGAAACACGGTAGATACGTCTACTACATTATATTAGCATTATATTATTAAATATTGAGCTCTGGTGGTGCAGTGGTTATACTGCAGTATTGTAGGCAAACTCTGTCCACAGGTTGGAGTTCAATCCTGGCAGGGCTCAAGGTTGACTTCGCCTTCCATCCTTCCACGGTTGATGAAATGAGGACCCAGATTGTTAGAGGCAATATGCAAATAATGTTTACATTATACAGGAGAGTGCTGTAAAGTGCTATGGGGCAATATATAAGCCTAAATGCCATTGCTATGACTCTGGTGTAACAATCTTGTTCCAGTTGAGACTCCATTAATCTGCCAGATTTTTTAAAATATCCTGACCCCCACATACACTGTATATTGCAGTACAATCCAAGGAAGATATGACCAGCACATAGCTCTGTTCAGCTAGCAATGTGTAATAACAATGAAGCAACTTTTTTCCACTTTCCTTCCTAAAACACTTATACATCAATGTGTCAGAAGGGAAAAGAACTCCATCCTGGGGGATCCTTTTCAAAAGGAAGCACAGATGCAGCATTTTGTTCCGCTTAGCTGTATAAAATATAGCTTGTAAATATCCTAAAGTGGTCAGAGCTGGGCCAAGAGCGGAAGTTTGCTACAGGCAGATAGATAGGTAGAAAGGAGAAGGGAAGCCAATTGAAATCTCCCAGTTTCCCAATCCCATCTTCTTTTTTTTAGACAAGAATTTTTATTCCCCATCTGAACTCTGAGCTGTTCTAAAACTCAGCTACATCAACATACCAGGGAACCCACTGGACTTGGGACTCTTCAAGCCAGGTGACAGGGCAGCATCCTTCACTGTGCCTGAGGACAGATGACAAGCTTAAGGGACATAGAGCAGGCTGTGTGATAATGATCACTCTGTTGTCTCAACCCAGAGGAACCACCAGAGCTCTCAAGAGGAAGGGCCTGTCCACCTCTACATTCCAGCATGGCTCTGACTAATAGACCTGAGCAAACTAATAACAGAGACTCACAGATGCTCAGTGTTAGCCAAGTGTTTACTTTGGTTTTGACTGCATACCTCCAATCCTCGTTTAGCTCTATTCAAAAGCTAAAGTAAAAAGAATCAGGCAGAAGCCATGTTTTTAAAAAGGGAGGCATGCTGCCTTGAATTAAGCAGGAAGATAACAAATTCATCTCGCATCTAAGCAGCTATTTCTGGTGATGAAAAAGTGTGGAGGAGGAAAACTATACCGTGCTCCTACTTACCTTTCAATATCTTTGGCTTCATTTTCTTCATTGCACACTAGTAAAATCATGAATGATTTGGATAAGAAATTATGGGGGTTGGAATCCAAAGTATCTGGAAGAACCCAGGTTGCCGTGTTTATCAGGAAGTCAAATGGCCACATTAGACCTGATATTTTAATGCTATTAATATGTATCTTTAGCAGCCTAATTACACCCAACCATCACTGTACCACTATGTTGTTGGCAGTTGGAAGTTCTGACTCTCCATACATCATCAGTTTAGATGGGCAGGGAGATATTTTTAAGAATCCAGCCTGGCTGTGTCAGTGGCACATCCAACCCTTCCTCCGTTTTAAAAAATTAGAAGTGTTTGAAGAGACTTAGTGGTTTCCGAGCTTGGTTGTTTTCTTGCAGATGTTTCATGATCAAACTGGGTAACACCATCAGTACTGTTGCCACAGTTCAACCCTGAACTACATATATTCTCTTCTGTTTGTACTGTTGTTTGTACTGTTCTTCTGTTTACGTAAAAAGGTGACGATTCCCACAATTTAAGCTTGAGTGAAGTGAATGGATGTCATTTTCTAAGAAGCCATATAAAAGTCATTGATTCCTTGTGTTTTGTGTCTTTTCTACTTCCCAATATAACCAGTGTCTTGGGATTTCCTATCCTATTAGTATTCATCAGAATTAGCTAAAAGTTACTTGCTGGGATCTTTTAATACAAGTAGCTGTGCCAAAAGAATAGCAACAGCACTTAGACTTATATACCACTTCACAGTGCTTTATAGCCCTCTAAATCAGCATATTGCCCCCAACAATCTGGCTCCACATTTTACTGACCTCGGAAGGATGGATGGATGGCTGAATCAACCTTGAGCTGGTGGGGATTGAACCTCTGGCAGTCAGCAGAATTAGCCTGCCACTGTGCCAGAATTAGCCTAACCACTGCGCCACCACAGCTCTTTTATTGCCCCTGCTGTTGTTAGCCTTTACAATAAATGTGCTCTTTCCAATTGGAATTCTTATCATGCTAGAAAATTCTGATTATGGCTGGGCAATAGCAGAAAGCAAACAAATAAACCCTTCTAAGGTCATTATAATGTATTGTTTTATTCTTTGATCATAATTGTATAAGTGGTTTTAATTTTGGATTATTATGCTTTTGTTTTAACCCAAATTACAGATTTGGAAAGTTGCATGCTGCTTAGAGTCAATTGATTGGAGTTATCTGTAAGCCCTTTAAGTAAGTAAATGAATGAATGAATAAATAAATAACACACATAAAGATGAATTGAAAAATAGTAGGGCTGCCTAACCCATCAAAATTTATCTATTAAAAATGTTTCAGAGGATCAGGGTCTTGACTGCTGCCCCCATGTACAGCACATTAACATAGCTAGATCTTTTTTTGAGATCCCACAGCAGCTGTACCTTCCTAAAAATACAGACTCTTCCTAAGTGCTACTGTATTTCCTTCATTTGAACTCAGAAACAAACAAAAAATCAGAACAGATTCAGAAACAAACCTGAGGCCACAGTGCTAACATTCACTGTGTTATCCCCAGGATGAAACAAGACAGTGGCTCGAGATCCCCCAAAAGTCATTTCTAAAAAGAAGTAACAAATTTGGGGATTAGGCATTAGATGAGATGGCTGTCAAAAAAGAGTAATAAGCTCTTTAAATGGTGGTGTTGGAGAATAAATAGCAAGTCAAGCTAAGGATATTCTTTCACTTAATTTGAATTGCCAGGCTGGGAATTTTCCCATAATATAGCAATAGCACTTAGACTTATATACTGCTTCACAGTGCTTTACAGCCCTCTCTAAGCGGTTTACAGAGTCAGTATACTGCCCACAACAATCTGGGTCCTCATTTTACCCACCTCGGAAGGATGGAAGGCTGAGTCAACCTTGAGCCTGGTGAGATTTGAACTGCCAAATTGCAGTCAGCTGGCAGTCAGCAGAAGTAACCTGCAATACTGCGTTGACTAATATGATTTCAGATAAGGCTATAAAAGCCTTAATCTCATTTAAAAAAATACTCTGTATGCAAACTGGGCCTAGGGATTCCCCTCCTAGGAGGAAGTAACTTTAACTTAGGTAATAAATAGGTGGAACAGTATCACCAGGTTAAGAAGTTAAGAAGTTGGATTGGGCTCATGAGTTGGCTATAATGATTGTTATGGATGGCTGTGTTTATAACCCAGTTGTTGTTTTATGTTCATTGTGATTTCATGGTATTTTGTTGTACTGTGTATTTTAAATACCCATTAATTTCAGATGGGAGGCCATATAAACTGCAGTAATAAATTGAATAAAAATTGGACAGTTGATCCAATCAGCAATTTGAATTGCTCACACACATCATGATAACCTAGACTTGTTTCATCCCTCATTTATCAAATGAGCTATGTCTTCTATAGGAAGTGTCATTTTCCTTGCTTGCATTCCAGTGCAAGTTGAAGCATAATAAATATCTGATTCAGCATGTCTGCTTAAATGACTCAATGACCCTTTGAAATGAACAACATATTCAGCTGTAGATGGTGCAATTGTGTGCTTTGGCTTGTTTAAGCAAAAAAAAAAAGTTCAAAAAAATAGAAGTATGCTCAAAGTATCCATTGGAAGTGATATCAAATCCAAAACCAAATGTAAACATGTTCACCTATGCATTTCTTCCTCCCATCTATGTGTAATCTTCTGTCCTTGTTGTTTTCTTATTCACAATGAGCTAGAGAATGATGATTTTGGATTGTAGAATGTAATAGATAAGTACATGATGCTAGAAGTAACTTTAAGAGGTTGCAGGTCATTGGTTATGCTGGCTGAGAATGATGGAATTATGGACAAACTTGGAAAATTCCAAATTGGGAAGGCTAGTTTTATGCCATTTGTCTGTATTTTTATGTTCAGCACTATAAATAGACATACCTATTGAGCTGGAGCAAAAGGAATTTTTCCTGAACTATTAACGTCTGAAAAACAGAACAAAAAACTTTGGATAAATTGTTCCCCAATATTGCAGCCCAGACAACTAAATTTCTGTATAGCTGAGAAGGTGTGTCAAAGCAAGGTGAGGTCTTACCTTTTGTTTACTTATCACAGTTTTGTATAAGACCTTGTGAAAATATAAGGCTTTACGAAATCTTATATTTTCTTCTACATTCACGAAAAAGGAAAAGTCAACTGAAAACCAAAAGATTCCAGCACTATAGATATCTGAGCAATCACATGTCACTGACAAGACAGTTCCACTTAAAATTGTTTCCACATTAATTGAACTAAATCATTATTACTTTACATTTCTTCTTACCCTATACTGCAGAAAATTGAGGTACAGAAAATATATAGCAATATATAGCAATAATTATCCAGATTTTAAACACTGGACATTTAGTTATCTCTGTCTCTGTTTCCTTAGAATACAATAAAATAGAGCCATTCAGAGACAAGTACATACAGTAAATATATGATGTCATTTCATGAGGTTTCCCTTCTTCCATTCTGTTCTTAAAACTCTTATGAAAAGGTCCAGCCACAGTAAACAAGTGAGTTGCCAAGCCCGAACACTGGACAATTTATGGGTTGCATCTGCCTGCTTCATTCAGTTCAAAGAATCTGAATTTGTTAAAAAAAAAAAAAGTCAGTTCAAAATAAAATAGTGAATACAGACACATCAACACTGCTTGAGGCATAAGGAGGAAATTTACAGGACCAAACAAATGTTAAGTCCCTAAAATTAACTCAAGCCAGTGGTGAAATGCTACCGATTCACAACAGTTCGGGCGAACTAGTAGTGATAAAAACTACCGGTTCGGGAGAACTGGTAGTAAAAAAAAGCTACCAGTTCCTCCGAACTGGTATTTCCGATGATCAGCTGTGCCACGCAATTTAAAATTGCTAGAAAGCAGGAAATCCTGCTTTCTAGTGAATCTAAATCACGCGGCACAGTTGTTTCCACCCCTCGCTGTTCTATTTATCTTCCCAAGCCTTTTTCCACACAAAGCACGCATTTGGCACATACTGTGCATGCGTGCAGAATGCGTTTGGTGCGCACTGCGCATGCACACACTGTGCATTTGGTGCGCACTGCGCATGCACAGCATGTGCTTGCCATGCACCACACATGCACAGCCAGCGAACCAGTGGCAAACTGGGGAAGATTTCACCACTGTCTCAAGCAAATTGTTACACGAAATCTTGTTACTCTCTCAACATACACAGAAAACACACAATGAAACCCATATACATTTTTAGAATTCCAAGATTGATCTATTCATTAGGTAAAATTTATATGGCCACTCAATTGACATTCCATTCTGTGGGGAAAACAGTCAAGAACCAGGTGGACAGTTTTTTTAAAAAATAGAGTGTGTGTGGAGCAAAAAAACCCGAAGAAAACAAACAGCTGTCACCCTAAACAGGTTATCCTATACTAGGCCCAAAGTTTGAAGAGAGAGCTGGATCTTTAGCTTTATGGAACACTAGTTGGGTCACTCAAATCATGGAGGATATGTTAATCAGAGAAAACATGCTTGCCGGGCAGGATTTATTGGAAAGCATTTTGCAAAAATAGGTAATGTTTTCCCCTAATGTGGAAAGTGGATTAAAACTTGGATCGCCAAACAATAAAAACAAAATATAAGTTTTGAAATTATGCAGCATAACTTTGATGTGTGTGTGTATATATATATTTATACTTAAGCAGGTATGTAATATAATGTAACTATGTGTGCACAGATATGCACAGGGCAACTCAATTTAAACATGAATTGTATTCTGACGATCCAGTTGTAGTGTTTTAAAATTTAGCCCGTCCCATTTTATCTGACATGATTCCCATTTTGTGGGATCTATGATACACTTGATACAAACAAACAAACAAATAAATAAATAGCATCACTATTTGTTTACCAGACTTGTTCACATTTTGCAGCAAAATAATACAGGCTGGATTCACTCTAAATCAGTAATTATTCCTAAGTGCTATTGAGATTGTCCTGAAACTTTACTAATCCTAAAGTCTATCTGATTTCAGTGGCTATGTGGAAAACAAGGCACTAGTCTGTAGCTCAATGTGACTGATTTCTCAGTAATTACATTTTGGATTGCACTGCAATATATATAGATATGTATAAACATTTGAGATTATGGGCATTCTATCTTAAAACTTTTAATCGTTCCTCATGTAAACTTAGTTTCCAGTCCCTTGCCATCTTGTTAGTTCTCTAAACTTGATCCAGTTTTTGATGTCTTCTATAAACATGCATTATAAATGGTGTCTCTCCACAAATCAATTACTTCCTGTGAATTGGCTTTTATGCTCCTATTAATATATCCCAAAATAACATTTGGGTTTTTAGCATTTGCATCACACTGCTTGCTCATGTTTAACTTGTGATTAACAAGGACAACCACATATTTCATATGTACTATTACAACCAAGCCAGGTTTTCCCTATCCTATACATACATTTTTCTTATTAACTTGCATAACTTTACATTTCTCACTGTTAAATTCCATTCTACTTTAGTCCAGCATTTAAGCAGGCTTAAAATCTTTTCTGAAGTATTTATTTATTAAGTTTATATGCTGCCCATCTCACTGTTGAAGCGACATTGCCTGGCTTACAAAATGATAAAAGGAGAGGTATAAAAATAGTTAAAATTAGTAAGATTTAAATAGAGACTAAAGTATTAACTGTTCCTTCCAGTTTTATTTCATTTGTAAATCTCATAGACTTTCCCTCAAATTCCTCATATAAGTCACTGATAAAATTGTTGAAGAGTAAGGGGACTGGAATAGAACCTTGTACTATTCTACTTGATAATGCTTTCTTAACCGATATAAGATATTACGAGTTTTCTCTAGGTGTCATCATCCAATCAAATTTGAATCCATGTAGCTCATATTTAACATTTTATTAATTATGATATCCTAAGAAACTTCACCAAATATTTGCTGAGGCCAAGGCACATTCCCTTGATCTACTGAGCTAGTAACAATAGAAGACAATATATGTAGCTCAGAGTTGATTTGTGATGTTTTCTGAGTTTAGTTGTTTGCTTGCAGATGTTTAATTACCTGACTGGGTAACATCATCAGTGCTAGTGAGTGTGGGGTTTGCTTTGCTCCCTTTTTTATTCATTAGCTTGCCCTGCCAGAGTTGGTGGTTTCTCCTTGCTAGTTTCTTGATTAGGCTAATGTCTTCTGTTTGTTTGATTGTTTGTCTGGTGTTAAGTTGGTAACTTTTATCGGAAAAGGATACTCTGTCATGACTTGTTTGTGACAAGCTCAAACTCTTGTTAATTGATGCATTCTTATACAAATTCCAAGAACCTTGCCCATATACGGTAGATAGTAAGCTGACAGATCTTTCATCTTCCATGTAACCCTCCTCCCCCCACCTTTTTTTTTTTTGCAGATACAAACATTTGCTCTTCCTGACTCTTCTGGATCCTCCTATTCTCAGAAACTGCACTTAGCTATCTCTTTAGTCTCTTCAGAACCCAGAGGATGTATTTGATTTGGCCTTGGAGATATTAATTCATTCAAATTAGTTAAATGGTCTTCTAGGCTTTCTTTGCCTAGCCTGAGCTGCTTTTCCCTTCTTCATTATTGGCACAATAAGCCATCTTTGTCTATACAGTTAAGCTGTTACAGAGAGCCTGGGTGAGGAGGTGGGGATAACTGAAAAGGCTCATCTTAAAATGATGCTCTAACTCAGCTCTTAATGAATGGGCAGATTCCACATGGAATGAGTGATCTCAGAGACATCAGGTCCCAAGCCATACAGATGGCTTGAATTGCACCCAAATATTTACCAGGAATCATTTCAGTTTTTGCACACAAAAACAAACAAACAAAAAAACCACCAACAGGGCAAACTGATGCACAATTTGAAGCTGTACAAAGGATAAAGGCCCACCTAGGTATGACTTCTGATTTTCCACTCTGCAGAGGAGTGCAAACCTGTCTAATGTCACAGATAAGCTTACTCGGGAATCAGGTGGTTTCTTAATCAAATCCACTCCGTTTTGCTACGATAATAAAAATAGGAAATAAATAAAATAAAATAGCCTGTTTCTCCCCATTCAGATTCTAACAGCGTCTAGCACTGGTTCATAACTTTGATGAGATGCCCTAATTAACCTAGATTGAAGATAAATAACTGGGTATTTTCAACATACTCTCAATTCCTCATCTCTTGAAGAAAGATAATACACACCACACCCATTTCATGTAGTTATTGTGTAAATGATAAGAATAACACAGCAATGGAATTCCCAAAGTTTGGCCTTACCTGGTCCCATCCTTACCAATTAAAACTGCCCACTCAGAGAATCACTAAGAACAATGCTCTTAAGCACCAAACCATCACTTATTGATCAGAAGGACACCAATATTATTAATGGGACTGAAGGCAGCTTAGATGTCCAGCAAGTTTTAAGCAGCTCACATCCCCCCAAACCAGGTCCTACCACAAATCATCCGCAAAGGTCACCAATGTTCCCCCATGCTCAGATCTAAATATTTACTAAAAAAAATCCATATAATCAACACTCTCCATAGCTGCTGGCCCATCACTTTCTCAACAACTTTCCTTAAAGAAGGAAAGTTGGAGATAGGCTAAGAGTTATCCAAAACAACTAGTCAAGGAATAAATGCTTTAATCCCTTTTTGTACTCTTCAGGCAAAAGGGTATCACCTTCTCCAAAGAGGCATTTACTACAACGCATAAATGAGCTTAGTTTGCATACATCCATGTGTTCTAGGGCAGGGCAGGGCAAGGAGGAAGGAAGGAAGGAAGGAAGGAAGGAAGGAAGGAAGGAAGGAAGGAAGGAAGGAAGGAAGGAAGGAAGGAAGATTTGGAATAGGTATTTATGCACTGGAAGTGGAGACTGGGTACAGGGGGAAGTAGTCACAAGGTAAACATTCAGTCAGTGGGGTGGTTCTTCCATGTGAATTATTTGCCCAAGCTGAGCATCAGCCTAGAAATAAAATAACAAATAAAACAAAATTGGAATGACTTGTTCAAGGACAGGAATCTTTCCTTGTGCCCTGAAGGGATGGATGCCTGATTCCTTCAAGCCCTGTGGTTGGGCTTTCTGATATAAACGGTACAGTTCCCCTTTCTGGAAGTCATAACTCTGCAGGTGCTTTGCTTCCCACCTACCTTTCAACACGCTAGAAGTGCCAGTTTATATCCCAGCTGCATTCACCCTAGAAACAATGCTTTCCTATAAGTGATTTGCTTTTGCCTCAGTGGGTCAAGTGATTCCAGCCTTCATGTTCATCTCCATCTTGAATAAAACCTCAATGGTGAATAGTGGCCAGGCTGCATCACTTCTTTCTGCTGGCTGCATCTTTCTATCTTGCCTTCCCAAGAGTTAAAGCTCTGCAAATGCTGAGTATACTCCTCACCCATGTTTCAATTCTTCTACTCATCCAGAAATATGTGAATCACTTTAAGTGTAATGGTGAAGCCCAGGAAATTGCAAGCCACAGTTTGAGAACTCCAGCATAATTAAATTTTCTGCTGATACAAGGGTGGAGTGGATAGCACTTACTTAATAATGGCAAAAGGTCTTTAGCCTTTGCTTTTTAGGACAAAGCTAGAGCCTCTATGGATTTAGGGTTGTGTTTTTCTCCTTTTTCCTCTTCTCTGCAGTTTCCACAAAAATACCAATGTTAACACAGCAAAATCTCAGTTTTTCCATCAAATGCTTTTTTAATAAATACAAATAGGGGTCGTAGGTTCTTTTATTATATACATATATATATATGTTATGTATATTATATATATACAATGTAATAATTCTTTCAGACACTCTAAAGCATCTGAGGGGGAAAAGTGGATGATTAATCTACAGTACTATAAAAGGGAAAAACTTCCCATTGCTCAAAAGCACTATCAGAGGAAGTTTGCTTAATCAGTCAACCAACCAACAGACTTTTAACGCTTCACAGAAGGGAAATGGTTGCAATTTCCTTTAAGATTTTCTAAAGGATGCCAAGAGAATTATTCCCAAAGCCTGGCCAGGTTTTTTGGCCCCTAAAAAAATAATTCTAAAATGGTTACCCAAAATAAAACAACCTGGCATAAAGTATATCCCAGTATTTTGTTTTTCTTAACCAATAAACAGGAAGTTCCAGAATATTCCACTGTATCTCTTTCCTGAGTCAGATTTCCCATACAGATCACTGTAACAAAATTATGTCTTATAAAGCAAACATAGGATTTGCCCGTATAAATTCATCTCCACCTTGTATCAATAGTATATTTTCCTCCCTCAATTCTGCATTATTGGCTGGAGAAGTGTATGGAGTAATATCACCACATAAAACTGACCAATGCTATAGTCTCCTCACAGCCATAGTTCCAGCTAGCAATGGTACACATATGCCTGGGAAAACCTTTTGGTCTTCATGGCCATGTTGCCATGAACTGGGCCTTCATCTGGTCCTCAGTCCATGAATAAGAGAAGCTTCAATTGTCCTTGGTGTTCAAGTGGTGCTTCCCTCATTCTAACAGCAGTCAAGAATAGCCTTAATACTGCAAAATCTATTAGGTTTTATTGCCTTACAGGGAAAGTGGTGTCTGGGAAAAGAGGCAGTAAAAGCAGCTAGTATAGTTTCCCACAATTCAAATCTGGGTGGAGAGCACTTTAATTCCAAGAAAGGCTCAGTGAGTCAAACAGCTGTATTTATATTTACTGAATCATTTCCAAAACTCAAGTCATGTTTGCATATATATTTTGGGGGGGGGGTATTTTAGTATAATATGGGATTTTTTTCTTAGCACATCACAAAACCTGATTATTGTGCCACAGATTGAAAGAGGAAGTATTATATAAGTTTCCCTTTGCCAATCCTGTCTAATAAAAATATCCATGTGGTAAGAGAACTAGTTATCCTAGAAGAGGTAGTTCTTCAGACCGAAAAGTCTCTCATCTCCTTTGTTTCATCTTTCAGAGCTGTTCCCTTTTCCCTTGTCACAATTATTAATAATTACATTCACCTAGTAACCACTCTGTATTTACAAATTTCCAAAAAAGCAAACACAGTGTTTGGGAGGGGATGGCTCAAGTATGTTTTTCTGCTCTCTAATTGGTTAACTTCTGCTTGACTTCTGAAGGGTTCTCAGTGTTTCAAGGTCAGTGATGATGATGATGATGGACTGGATGTGTCAAAGCCTAAGTAATAACAAGGGAGTGGAGAACAGAGTTGGCTTTTGTTTAAGGTTCACTCATCTGACCTGAAAGCACTCTCTGTGGTGCATGGGAGATCTCTGAAGAATTCACAAAAGGGCAGCAGCAAGGCGGCCAAAGATAAAAGCTGCTGAGTCAGTGTTTTGGGTAGTTATTGAAATCCAACACAAACAAGACATGATTAGAGCAATCAGCATCTGTCTACAAGGCTCACACACAAAAAAAACCAATAAGGAGTTACTGAAAGGCAGGTGAAGGTCCTAGCAAAGTGGATGGCGGAAGGAATGAGAGATTTACAGGTATTTCTACTCTTATAATCAAGGTTGTAGGCTTTTTAAATATAAGAAATAATTTAGAATGTAGGGGAAAGGGTTATGAGGATGCCTATAGTAGATGCATTTCCCACTCTTTTCAGGCTTCTTTCTCTTGTTCTGTTTTTTTCCCCTGATCCAATTCAGAAAACCATGTCTCTTTCTTCTTTAAACTTGTTTAATGCCCACTCCTTTTTTTTAAGATACCACAGGATAGCCTCAAAAGCTTTGCTTTTATTAACTACAGTTTAAGAAGCCAGGATTTGATCTTGGCTACTTCTTGCTATTTATAATTAAAGATGCCATGGTTGGAGTTGCAATGCCTTATAATTCATATAGTGTTATGGTTAACATAAAATCAAATAGTTAAGATTCTTTCCCCTTTTGAAGTATGTATTGGGAACAGGTGAGCCTGGGGCATATTTTGGTTGTTTAGGATAGCATTGGAGCTCTTATTTCTGAAATCAGACTGATTGTAAAGGAAATAAGCTTCCATAGCATTTCAAAAGATGGACAGCATTCTAAATGATTTTGAGAGATTTCCAAAGAGTACTTCTATTAACTCAGTTTAACACTGCCTCATCTCAGGCTGGGTTCATACAATATGCCAAATCAAAACCAAAAAACATGGTGTATCAACACGATGTGGGAACCCATTCATTGTGGTTTCTAAATGGTGGTTGAATAGTCAGTTGTGATTTATACAATAAACCATGATTGAGGAACATGTATTTTAGCCCATACATAATTTCAGTCACTCAAATATCCAGAAAAGGATTTTTCCTTCTCTTCATTAGAAATATGATCTAAAATTTAATGAATTTCTCTCACATTTTTCTCCATTCTGGCAAGTTTTATCCTATCTAATTGCTGACAACTAAATATAATAAAAATAGAACTTTTAAAAAGTATGGGTAGTGTCCTTATCCTCACTCTTCTGCATTAATCATAATGTCCAATGATCTCTTGGACAAATACTGCCAAGCCCGCATGCTCTCGCACTTCAAATTTCAGTTAACAACTTGGTCAAGTCAAAATTGTCAGTCTAAATCTCTGACCCATCCATTTTCAAAGTGATTCATTTCATTTTTGGACACAAGTGACCTTTTTTCTTTTTCAGTCAGAAAATGAATACTGATGTGCTTGTCAAAAGGCATTAGCACATTAGAATGAAGCATAAGTAAAAGGGGTGAGAAAAAACCGAATGAAAAATCTTGCTCGCTCAAATGAAGTGTGTTTGCTCAATTATTCCAGTTTTTGAGCTGGCAATAATACATGGAATCATTAATGAATCTACTTCTGTGTTTGCACAACATGTTATGGCTATTTTTGCATGAAGACTATTTTAGCCTAAGAAAAATATTAACCACTTCTCAATAGTGAATAATCTCCAAGGATTGCTAGCATCCCAGAATTCCCTGCCCAAATACACCAAAGACAACCTGGCAAACAAGTGCATAGAAATGAACTGGCATTGGAGGAAAGAAAATCTATTTAGTGCAATTTTAGTAACAAGTTACAGTTTTAAAAGATAGCTGTATGTATTCAATATTTTGTAGGCTGGGAATTTTGACAACATATCATGGGCATTCTCATAGAATAGCTGTCCCAAAGACCACACCGAATCACTCATTTACCAGTTTGCCCGAATCAGTGCAAACCAGTAGCATTTCACCATTGGCTTGAGTTAATTTTAGGGACTTACATTTGTTTGGTCCTGTAAATGATTTCTTCCAACAACCAGTTTGTCAAGAAAGTTAATAACCGGTTCTCCCGAAGTGGTACGAACTGGCTGAATCCCACCATTGATTGTAGCCCTAGAGCCTCTAAAAAAACCCATTAAGAAATCCTGTTAATTGAAAGCCTGAATAAGACCATTACACACAGTATGTGCTAGTGCTTTACTATTGACATAATTAGCTGCTTAGTACTTCAGCTTCTAATGAAACCATAATTTCAAAACCACTGACAAGTTTCTACCAGCTATAACAGATTAAGACAGAAGAGCTGATGTGTTAATAGGTGTGAATATGAATCACCAACTCACTCCTCAGTATTAACGAACAGCCTGGCTATGAAAGTTTAATAAATAAGGAAAACCCGTGTAATGAAAGTTTCCTATCGGCAGCAGCAACGTTCCCCTTCGGCAGGCCAATCCAGTGGAAGAGAAATATAAAACGAGATAAAAGCACAGCTAAAGCAGTAGAAAAGGAAAGCGTGCACAACTGAAACACAAGCAAAAAAAATCCATACTAACATTACCCTAAACCCAATTCAAAAGGCTATGACGAAAAAAAGCATCTTGTCTCTTTGTAGAAACATGAAGGGAGCACGAAAAATGCCGTTAAGCGTGTCATTAAGTTTAGCCACTGACTAGCCAAACCTTCCCAGCACTGAGTACATACAGACCACCCTTATCTTCTTCCTAGACCTTGAAGACCATCCGTTCTATATAATCCATTCTCTAGTACCGGTAGTTCAACCAATCGTCTTTCTTCTACCTCCAATTGGACAAGAGAGGGTCACGTGATTGCGACCCACAGCGCCCCCCACCCCCCACTTATCGTCGGACGCGGCGGGCTCCTGGAAGTGTAAAAAAAAAAAAAGCGCTCAGGAGCCGGGCGGGACTGGGCGTGAAGCCCAGAGAAAAGGGGCGGAGCGAATGCAAACAAACAAAGACGCTGCGTTTTGCTTTGACCCGCGACATCATTGAACGCGCCACGTCGGTAATTAAAAAAAAAAAAAGAGAGCGAGAGAGAAGCAGCTGCGCGCGCAAGTCGAGAATTTGAGGGAATTGTATGCTCGCGCGGGGGAGCGCGCACGGACGGGCGGGCTTTCCTCCATCGGGGCGGTGACGAGCGCGTGCATGGGCGGGCGCGCGCGCGGCGGTGGCGCTGCTGCTGCTGCTGCTACTACTACTAATATCCGCCTCCCTAAAAGCGAGGGTAGCGGCGCTGAGGGCGACCGGCCTCGAGCAGGGGAGAACCTCGGTTTGTTTTTTGCTCGGCAGCTTTTGAAGTCAACAAACACCCAGACCCCTACCGCGCCCACGGCAACGGGAAGGTAAATGCCGTCCTTCTCTTTCTTCGGGGAAGCCGAGTGCGAGGGAGACGGGCGAGAAAGAAGAGCCTCCCTAGTTTCAAGCCCCCCCCCTTTTTTTTTTTGGTATTAAGGCGAGCGAGGTTGCAGCGGCCGCGGGAGCCAGCGTTGTTCGTGCCGCCGTGGAGAGGAGAAGGAGAGGAAGGAAAGGAAGGAAAGGGGAAGCGAGTGCTTCGGGGTTGGGCATTTGTTTTCCATTTTGTGGCATTGCAGTTGGGAACGAACCCGGGGCTGGCGGGGTGGGGGTGAAAAAAATGCCCCCGCTCCCCTCCTCTCCTCCGGTGGTGGACCTAATAGAAAAGCCCGCAAGCAACGAAAGTACTTTGTTGGTGTAACTAATCCCTTAAAGGAGATGGGAAGGGGTGGGTGGGTGTATCGTTTCCCCTTCCCTCCCTCTCCATTCTTACTCCGTAATGGCGGCGGAACTTTAGGTGGTTCGGATGCCTTTTCTTTTTATGGATACATTACAGAGGGCTTT
>JANHZT010010680.1:118344-144662 GCA_032468215.1 Stegonotus admiraltiensis
CCGCTTGCTCAGGGGGTTGGGTGGGGGGCTCCGAAGGCGTCCGTAGGGCTACACCACTGGCCATCCCTTTGCTTAATTAAAGGGATTTTTTGGGGGGGTAAAGACTGCGAGACACGGGTGTTGCATTGATCTGAGGGTAAGTGGAAATAGTGGGAGTAAAATGTATTTAACCAAAATAAGTTTCAGTGGGAGGAGAAATGTCCCTTTAAATACCGGGTTTTTTGTGGGGTGGGGTGGGGGAAGCAAAAAGCTTGATTATAGGGAACTAGTCCAGCATAAAAGTGGGAATTGGATTTTTAGGAGACCTCCCACGTCAAATCTCGTTTCCACTTTTAGTGAATTAGGAGGTTGTAGCAAATCTGCCTCAGATATCTTTTCTTTTTTCTTTTACTTCCTTAAGTGTGGACAATAATGCCATGTTACTGTTTCCTGCCATTAGCACAGGGGAGATAATATGAACCCATGCAAGAACCTGAGGTGATGGGTAAATTCATTATGAAGTGTCAACAGATCATATATTTGTTGCTCTCCCTTTCCTTTCTGGATTTCATTGAAAAAATTTCCCCGTTAAACTGGTTTGATTTAAGGGCCCTGTTAGGATTTTTTTAAAAACATGGTTATTTATGCTGGAATTGTTCAAATTATTTTTTATTAATATGTCATAGCTGCCTAGGTTCAAACATCTCTAATCTGGTAGAAAATATTTCTGATTTGTTAATTTGGTAGTGTCTAATTATTGGAGATCAGATTTGGATGAATATACAGTGCTTGAATTGGAAATCTTTGGTTGTGTTACTCTTATTTAAACAAAAAGTAGATCTCTATCAATCTCAATAAAGATTCCTAGGGAACTCTGCTGTTTGCATTCTTTCCTTTTTTTGTTCTCTAATAGATAACAAATCTATATAATGCCATCTCTTATTTTATGACTAGTAAATTATACACTAAAGAATGTTGTCAAGGGATGCTGGACTTTTTTTGGAAGTCAAATACAGCATTGTATCTGATTATACTTATATATTTCAAGCATGGATATCTGCCATTTATCCTCGGCAGTGAAGACAGATACAAATTATTCCTGCATTTTCTCTGCAGTCCTATCCTTCTTTAGTAGTATTTGAACTCCCTGGTTTTCCAGAGGTTCAGCTGTCTTTCTGGCCAATTTCCTAATTCTGACATGTTTAAAGAATTAGCTTTTGCTGGTTTTAGGGCTATTAATATAGGCCTCAATATTTTTTAGCTTACTTTTTTTCCTGACATTCTTTTGTGCCATGAGGTAACATTTTCTTTTATTTTGTGCAACTTTTGGTTGGGTTCTCTCATTATAGACACCACAAAATACAGATTTTATCATTACTGCTTGTCTTTTGTATGTGTTGAGGCA
Source organism: Stegonotus admiraltiensis (assembly GCA_032468215.1). Taxonomy (NCBI): domain Eukaryota; kingdom Metazoa; phylum Chordata; class Lepidosauria; order Squamata; family Colubridae; genus Stegonotus; species Stegonotus admiraltiensis. Next base: position 119,729 of record JANHZT010010680.1, read on the forward strand.
TGTTAGCTAGTGTTACACAGATGCTTAATGCTTCAGTAAGTTGAGAACACAAAATTGCTAGATAAACAAAAGACTAGGAACTCTGTCATTCAGAAAGAAAGAAGGGATCTACTAGATGAGGTTCTAATGTTTCACTGAAGAAAGAAAAATATGGAAATAGTAAATCTGAGATTTGGTATATTGACTTCAATCTTGTTTTGTCAAATTTTGTCTCTTTGGGAAAGCCAGGATATAACAAATTTGATTGAGCATATAGGAGACTAATTAATATTTTGGTGTATATACATTTTTGCAGTTCTATATAACCATTGAATATATAATAATGTGATTTTTCCTTCAGAAATTACTGTTTGGAACTTCAGAGAATGACAGAATTTATATATATATATTTCATGTACTAGAGATTTGTAGTTGAGTGATTGTTAGCTCAGCCAGTGAATGACAGACATTGCAACCATCATAAATAAGAGTCATTTGCCAAATATCTAAATTTCAATCATGTGGCCATGAGGATGATGCTGTAACAGTCACAAGTGTGAAAAACAGTCATAAGTCACTTTTTTTCAGTACCGTTGTAAACTTTGAATGGTCAGTAAATGAACTGTCGTAAATTGAAGACTAGCTGTCTGGAGGTAACGTTTTCTTTCATTTATTTTGAAAGAAAATACCACCCCTATCACCACTATCTTATTTTAGTTGTTCATTCCAAGTGGGTTTATAAACCCATTAATATTGATCTGGTTCAGTGATAAGGCTAAACCAAAATGTGGGTGGTTGTGGAATGGGATAATACATAAATACATCTGTAGAAAGAAACTATCTTTTCAGATCACTGAGAATGGGTTTGTACAGCATGCACAAACACAAATCACAGGAACATGGCAAGTTTCTACTTCTGGAACTCTTCCCCAGATTTCCAAGTGTTTACCTGGCTAGGTGGCTCAGTGGCTAAGACGCTGAGCTTGTTGATTAGAAAGGGCAGTTTGGCGATTCAAATCCCTAGTATAGGTCTCCTGCGTGAGCAGGGGGTTGGACTAGATGATCTCCAAGGTCCCTTCCAACACTGATACTGTTACTAGCATTATGGAAAACTATATTTTTACTTATAATCTTTTTGCATTTAGCTATAGTTCAGTTATAAGATGTAACAATAGCTCATATTGTACTTCAAAATTGTTGTACTTATAGGGTAGATTAGTTTAAATGTAATATCCTATTTGAAATTCATATTTCCTAAAGAATCCTGCATAGTAGTTATTAGAAAATTTTGTCATTATAAAATTAGCTTGTTATAAAACAGTCCACATATAGACATTTTAAATTAGAACTTTTAGTTGCAATTATTTAGTTGCAATTATTGAAAATGATCCTCTTAGAAACTAGAAATGGACTGTTACTCATGTTCTCCTGCTCTAACTCCCCCAGCTGGGATATGTTTCAGGCTTTTCTTGAGGCTCTCCTCAAGTGTTTTGAGGTTTTTGTTTTGCTTAAAGTCATGAGAGCAGCAAATCTCATTGCTGTTATCTGTGAATCCAGGGTGATGAGATACTTTATTCAACATTTAGGTTCATTATATGCAAAGTGCCAAGGTAGCCTCTCCCAACATGGTAACTTTCAGATGTTTTGGGACTATGATTCAATTCAGTTTGGGAATTTGGGGAGTTATTTTCCCAATGCATTTTGAGAACACCTAATTGAGGAAGGCAGACACTTCCTTTCAAGGGACATCCTAAAGAAGTTAAGTCAGTGTACCTTAGCTTACAGTGTTTGGTTGGTGCCCTCAGTTTTATTTTTACTTGAATTAGCAATCGTTTTATATGATGCATACTTTACTGTTAACACCATGTAGAAATAGACAAAATGCTTCAAGGTGAAAATATCTTGAACCCCTGCCCCTCCCAAAAAAAATCCCAATGCAAGTTTCTAAGATAAAACTACTTCCATTATAATTGGACCAAGTGATTCCAATTTTAGGACATTTTCTTCCCAAAACTTGTTTTCTGTAAAACCTTTTCTTTATAAATTAAAAACGTCTTACTGTATAGAAGTTCATTTTTATGGTAGGACTAAGTGGTTAATCTGCTTTTTCTATCCTCTGTGTGACTTACTGGCATCTTCCTGTTTCTTCCCCATGTTTTAAAACTAGTAGACTCCAGAGGAAATTTATTTTCTGTTATTTTAGTAGAGATAATGTTTGCCACCTCAGCATTCTTGTACAATTTTGTATTATAGTCTGGTGTTAGGGGAAAAGTGCTGAAATCTTACAGGATTACAATGAGAGTTTAGTAATTTTAAATGTTATATGAGGATGGAAGGACAAGAGCATTTCATTATCCAAGATTGCCAATCGCTAACAACCTATGATCTAAAATTCTGAAGAAGTCTCTATATTTGTATTATGCCATTTCTAGATTGTTTTTATCCCAAACACGAAGATGTCAAGACTGAGTGATTGCTGGATGGAAACCTGAAAAAAAGAATAGGAATAGAATTCTTTATTGGCCAAGTGTGATTGGACACGCAAAGAATTGTCTCCAGTGCATAAGCTCATAGTGTATATATAAAGAAGTAGTGAATAGATCATAATCATAGTTACAATCATTAATCATAAGTTCCAAACAACAACTGATAAATCATAAGAAACCAATAGGAGAAGATAGTAGGAAAGATGAGAAATGAGACAGTGCTGTGGGAATTAAGTGTTCAGCAGAGTGATGGCATGGGCAAAAAAACCTACCTTTATATATCTAGTTGTTTTGACATGCAATGCACTGTAGTGGTGTCCTGAGGGGAGAAGTTGAAACAGTTTATGTCCAAGATGTGAGGGATCTGTAGATATTTTCTCAGCCCTTGTTCTGGTTCGTGCAGTATACAGATTCTCAATGGAAGGCTGGTTGCGATTGGTTTTTTGTTTTGTTTTGTTTTTTGACAGTCCTAACTATCCGTTGAAGTCTGTACCTGTCCTATTTGGTTGCTATGCCAAAGCAGACAGTTATTGAGATACAAATGACAGATTCAATAATTTACTCTGTAGAACTGTATCCGCAGATCCTTGGGCAATCTGAGCTTTCTGAGTTGATGCAGGAAAAACATTCTTTGTTGTGCCTTTTTAATGATGATTCTAATGTTAGGTGTCCATTTCAAGTCCTTGGAGATAAAAGAACCTAGAAAACTGAAGGTTACATTAACCCAAAATGTTGCATGGCTATTTGAGCCTCGTTTTGTGGATTTCGTTTTTTAAGCTATTGTAATGTTGATGGTGCTTAGTATATGAGCTTGTTTTTCCTCTTCAGTGTGCCAATTCTGATTACATCATTAATGAGTTGTGTATCTTGTTAAACTTTTAGGTTTGGACACTGAACAAGCTTGGCTGTTCATCCCATACACAAAAAGGCAGTATGTGTCTTCAGTTTTGCTGAATAGCATTATGGTTGTAAACACAGGGCAAAATGTAGCCATGGCAACATTTGTGTGTGGGTTTTTAAATGTGGAAGAATGCAGGTACTCTTGCTTATTGCTCATCTTTTTTATCTCTCAAATGGAGAAATTTGCATTTAAAGTAACATAAACTTTTGAGCAAGATGAAATATGTTCTTGTTTAAAAGATGCAGCAAAGTCAGGTAGAATTAGGATTTGTATTGTATAAAAAGGATTTATGTTGAACAAAGTATTAAAGGAAGATATTTCTATAGCATGATATACAAGAATAGAGTTGCCTTGATGTGTTTAATTTATTTCATGAATGCATTTCTGGTACATAAAATATTACTGTTACGTTGTTAATGTTCTGAGCTATTCAAGGTTAAGTGATACGGGAGAGAAGCAAAAATAGCTCTGCATATCTTATTTAGATATATTGAAGAGCACAAAATAAAAATTGAAAAATTGAAGTACCTCTTCCACAAAATTAAGTAACTAATCATTATATAAATAGCAATCACATGATTTAAATGTAATGGTTTGGGACCAGCAACATGACCTAAATTTTATACTCTTCTTCAGTTGGATGACTTTAATAAATGCAACTATATATATGTTTGACTGTGAACTCTTGCTAATGCAAATTATATCGCTTTGGAGATAATGGTCACAATAAACTGTTACCTACATGCATAAATTTATATGTATTCTCTAATAAAGTAAGTAAGAATTAGTGTGTTGTGACCTACAGGTAGGAAAATTGTTAATTCATGCTTATGCAGGTAATCCTCGTTTATCCAACCACTTGTTCAATGACCACTCAAAGTTACAGTGGTGTTAAAAAAGGAGATTTACGGGTGGCCCTCAAAGTTGCAGCTGTGGTAGCTTCCCCACAATCATGTAATTGCAATTTGAGCACTTGGAAACTGACACACATTTACAACAATTATAATGGCCCACAGTTACATTATCACCATTTGCAACCTTAGCATTCCGCTTCCAAAAAACAAAATCAATTGGAAAATAGCATCAAGTCACAAATTGCAGTCACTTGATGTGACACTTAACTTGTGGTGATTCACTGAACAACCATAGCCAGAACTGATGATGTAAGTTGTATACAGTCACATGACTTTTCACTCTACGTTTGCATCATTTAGCAATGGAGTTTCCTGTCCCAACTGTACTAAGTAAATGGGCAGTACCTGTAATATGCTTGGTCACTGATAAAACTAGAGCAATGTTAAGCTAGCTAGTTACCAAAATTTCAAGATTAAACTGTACTGGTCACTGGATACCTTCTTTGGATTGATTAACCAGCTGTTTTTGCTCATTTGCTGATTCTTACCCCTCCTCAGAACTCATAGTAGCCTGTTAATTCATATCTCCTCTTTGTTTTCAAGTAATCTGCATAAACCAGAGAGTAAAAAAGTTGGCTTGAAACACTTCTTTCTTTTTTTTAAAAAAAAAACTAAGATCATGGCATCCGGCCACTTCCTGGCAAATAGAAGGAAAAGAAATGGAAACAGTGACAGATTTAATTTTCTTGGGCTCCAAGATCACTGTAGATGGTGACTGCAGCCATGAAATTACAGGTAGTCCTCAATTTACAACAGCTCAGTTAGTGACCATTCAAAGTTACAGTGGCACTGAAAGAAAAGCCTTATGACTGTTTTTCACACTTATGGCTGTTGCAGCATTGGTTACATGATCAAAATTCAGATGGTTGGCAACTGACTAATATTTATGACGTTTGCAGTACCCTGGGGTCATGTGATCATCTTTTGTGGCCTTCTGACAAGCAAAGTCAATGGAAAAGCTGGATTCACTTAACAACTGTAGTGATTCACTTAACAACTGTGGCAAGAAAAGTCGCAAAATGGGGCAACATTTGCTTAACAACTCTCTTGCTTAGCAACAGAAATGTTAGGCTTGATTGTGTTAGTAAAGTTGAGAACTACCTGTAAAGATGGGTGCTCCTTGGGAGGAAAAATTTGGCAAACCTAGACAATGTATTAAAAAGCAGAGACATCACTTTGCTGATAAAGCTCCGTATAATCAGAGCTATGATTTCCCCAGTAGTAGTCTATGGCTGTGGGAATTGGACCATAAGGAAGATTGAGCACTGAAGGATTGACAATTTTGAATTGTGGTGCTGGAGAAGACTCTTGAGAGTCCTTTGGACTGTAAGAAGATCAAATCAGTCAATCCTAAAGTTAATCCTCCCTGACTGTTCTTTGGAAGAACACATACCAAAGCTGACTCTCAAATACTTTGGCCACCAAATGAAAAGAGAGTACTTATTGGAAAAGACCCTGATGTTGGTAAAGATTGAAAGCAAAAGGAGAAGGGGACAGCAGAATGATGAGATGGTTAGATAGTGTCATCAGCGCAATGAACATGAAATTGGGCCAACTCCAGGAGACAATGGAGGAGACTGGTGTGCTATGTAGTCCATGGGTCATGAAGAGTTGGACATGACGTAGGGACTGAACAATGTTGAATATGAACTGAAACATCCCTTCTCTTTTCTTACTGCAATGAAAATTGAAAGGGAAGGAACAAGGAGAGATTTATTATTCTTGTGCTAATAGGAAAGATTTTGATTTCCATAATCATCTTAAAATTTAATATCTCAGTAGAATTGCTGAATATAAGATAAACTCTGAATCATTATGGTGCATATAATTGAGCCATCTAAAATATTATAATCCATTTGGCTTCATCCTTTTATCAGATATATAGTATGAGAAAATAGAATTCACATGTTTAGTTTTGCAGTTTCTGATTTCATGTTAACAGTTAAATTAGTCTTAGAAATGGAGTACTAGAAGGCTTTTACAAAAGCATTCTGTCTCTATATAGATCAGTGCCCCAGACTCTGTTCTTAAAGAATGACCGCTTTCAATTGCAGTCTAGCTGGAGAAATCGTGGATTGCCAGCTGCATGGCAAGTGAAAGAAGAAAGATTGTATCTGCTTGCTTGATTAGAGTCGATAATAAAAGAAGAAATTTTAGGAAAGTTCTAAGGAAATCTAAGAAAAGAATCAAATTTGAAAGCCATTAAATATTTTATATCTATACATAAATCTTGTATGATATGAATTGAAAACTATATTGTGGCTATTTCATTATTTAATTAAACATAGAAGACACACTATTCCAGACAAGTGCATTCAGTGTATACTTTTAAAAATAAAGAAAAAATTAAAAAGGGGGATTATGTTTGGGAAAAACCATCCACAATGCATCCACCCTACTACAAGGACTGGGAAAGCAGTTGGGTTTTAGAAGGGTTTTTGGAATATTGAGTAGGAGCTGTATAGATCCCTAGGGGAATGCTCTTGTAGTGGACAGGCATCACAACTTTCTCTGATGTGATGTCCGACCATGCTTCATAAGTAGAAACTATTGATTATCCACTCTGAGCCTCTACAGGGCAGTTCCTAAAAATCTAAGGTATCTCAGATTTCTATTAATTGAGGAAAATATTCAAATCTGAATAAATGTGGAGAAAATGATAAGAATTTCAAAAGTATTTTGTTATTCTTGAGTATCAAGTAGGTTTAAGAAGACTCGATAGTCTTGCAGTCTACTATATAGTACTGTATGGCCAACTTTGATGTTAACGTTTTTTTCAATTTACTAGCCTCACAGAAAATAAATATATTACACAAGTAGTTGAGTTTAGAATTATACGCTTAAATCATGCCAGTCATTAAGTGTGTCACCATGCAACCATACCCGAGTTTACAATTTTTGTTGTGGCTGTTGTTAAGTCTTAAGCAAATCCGTTGTCCTCAGTGGGCATTTTGTTTTTGCCAGGAACTGGAAGTAAAAGCAAGTTTCTGGCAAAATATATAATAAATTGCAGTCACATGACCAACAGCCATAAATATGGGCTGGTTGCCAAGCATCCAAAATGTGCCACTGGGGGTCAGTAGAATTTCAAATCTGGGTCATATGTAGCCCTGCGGAATCTGTCATAACTTTAGCTTAATGACTGATCATAAGTTGAAGACTACCCTTACACAGACAAGAACATCAAACTTCTAGTATAACCCCTCTTCTCTTCCTCTTATAATATATATTATGTTAAAGATTTGGTTGACAGGAACTTTCCAGCCTTTGGGGCACAATTCAGTGATAAATTTCCATGATAGATAATGTAGTTAAGTTCTTCTCATGCATTGCCAGAAAATATTTTCACATCTTCCCAGCAATTCCTCCTATGCCTTCAAAATCTATTTTAGAAGATTTCTCCAAACTTTAAAGTAGGTACCAAATGTTTAGTGCAATATGAACAAGTTTAAAGATTTTATTTTTTCTTTTCTATTTCATCATATTTGTTTCTAATGTCAACTAAATTACAAAGTTGACATTTTAACAGAAATTAAAATGGCATGTACTTAATATTGACTTGTTTACACACTATAGTTGAAGCCAAACTCAATGTCTTTTCAAGTGAAATTATAAGTTTGCTATTTGAAAAGGGAAACAGGATTTTGCAAATACTTACTCAAAATTATACTAGAATTATAGGAAAGCCTAATAATTATTCATCATATTATATTCCTAAATTGATTCAATAGTTTATCCAGATGAAATTGCAATTAAAGCATCAATGTTTATTTAGTCCTTCTAAAAGATTGTGACATATTTGAAACTTTGTCTAATTGCATCAGAGAATTCTGTCATTCTGGTGATTAAGTACTTGATCTGAATAACAAAACATCTATTTTTTTGGCTTCTAGCTCATCAGTCTACTCAGCTCATACCTGACAACTATATTAAAAATGGCTGCTAGTAAGGCAAAAAGTCAAAGCTCTCTTGCCCTTCACAAAGTAATCATGGTTGGTAGTGGAGGCGTGGGCAAATCAGCACTTACACTTCAGTTTATGTATGATGAGGTAAGATATTTGTTGCATTTCTATTTACAGGTATTAAAATGATGTGCTATAGGGTCTGCACAAAACTACTTTTATTATGCATTGTGGGACATCAATACAAGACCATAAATTTGTAGAACATTTTTCAGAAAGAGAAATAATTTTATTCTTTTTTTTCCCTGTTGGTAGTGTAGATTAGATCTCATGGTTTTAAATATAAGACACATTCTAGAATAGTCAGCAAAATAACATCTCTTTATAACTTTTTATCCTTGAAACAATTTTTTTTCTTTTCAAAACCAATATGCCATTTCATACATTTATTTTTTTTCTTTAAATTTCACAGTTCTCTAAGAATGTATTCATATATAAGAAAGTGGCAGAAATTCTTAAAGGAGCCATATTGCTACATTTTCCATGTATACCAGTAATTTCCTGAAGCATTACTATTTTCAACATTTTAATGGCCTGTTTTCACCAACATATACAGCATTCATTTCAATTCTAGCCTTAGACATGTAATTATTTATATTTAATAATATAAATATAAACAATAGAAAATATAAACTATATAAAATATAAACAATAGAAAATAGTTCTGCATGGCCTTTGTCATTTTTTTCTTAAGCATTCCTTGCTCTCTTCGACTACATCCTTTCAAACTCTTTTCTTGTCAACATACATTCTTTTTCTCTTTTACAGCAGTCATTCTTTGCTGTGCGTGTTTCTCATCCATGTCTTCTTTCATTTAATGATTCTGCTGCAAATTTTTATACTTCAGGTTCTCACTACTATTTCATAATTGTATACACCTGGAGTAATTCTGTATATTCTCTCCAAGGGGTTTTTTCATTCTCTTTTCTTCCATTCATTCTATTAGGAAATTAATTTATCTTCTACATTTTTTCCACATAAAGCTCTTATTTCTCCCCTTCTACCTTCTCTGATTATTTTTATTTTTCTGGGGTTTTTTATGTCCAATTTCTGAAGATCTATTGTTGGAACTGCCAGAAACAGTGGCCTTTTTTAAACTGAGAACTTCTAATCCCCTTTATACCTTTTCCTGATGCCAGTAATCTTTAATCTACTAACAAATTATGAAAGTGGTCATACTTAATTATTCATTGTTTTTCTATGTATACATATGTATTGACTTAAACTATATACAGGTAATCCCCAGGTTACGAGTATTCCCATAGCGAACGTTCGAAGTTACACAATCAGCGCCCCCTAGTGTTTACGAATAAGTCCCGAAACTACAAATCTTGCAGCACCATGGCAGTTGTTCACCCTTACAAAAAAAACCGCAGAGGCTCTTCAACATTCGATCTGCACTTCACAGGCCAAAATGCTAGAATCTTATTTCTATCGTTTTATGCTTTCTAGTTTGTTGAAGACTATGAACCAACCAAGGCTGATAGTTACAGGAAAAAAGTTGTTCTAGATGGCGAAGAAGTCCAAATAGATATTCTGGATACAGCTGGGCAAGAAGATTATGCAGCTATTCGAGACAACTATTTCCGGAGTGGAGAAGGTTTTCTCTTAGTTTTCTCCATAACGGAGCATGAATCCTTTACAGCCACAGCAGAATTTAGGTAAATATGATCTCTAGATGCTTTCATTGGAGTTTGATTTTTGATTGAATCTACAGTGTGTCCAAAAGAAAGATGCCAGCTTTTCTTTTATTTCCAGAACACATTAAGCTTTGAACGACTGCTAAACTGAACAGGAAAAAACATTGGAAGACGCAAAGGCTACTGACTAAATGTGGCTGTGTGGGTTGAATTTCTGTAGAAGTTTTACTATTTAATTCTTCTTTAGAATAACAGTTGGAAGGGACCTTGGAGGTCCTCTAGTCCAACTCCCTGCTTAGGCAGGAAACCCTACACCACTTCTCCTTCCATTGATATCAATCTTTGCAATAGCTGTAACTCTACAAACACAAATGCATTTTATATCGGTATATTAGTTTATGGAGCCAGTGTGGAATAATGGTTAAGTTGCTGGACTGGGAGACCTGAGTTTTGACCTTCCTTATGAATGGGCCACTTTGTCTCTTAGCCCTATACTGAGAAGTTAAAAGTCTCTACAGTGGGCTCACATAATAAATTTAAGGTTTGTAATTTGGCCTTCATCCTGCTGTTTATTGTTTTGGCATAACGGTAATAGTAATAGCTAATAATTTTTTGATCTGATTATGCTAATATGGTGTTGTGCTTTGTTGATGGGGAGTGTGGTGCTGACTGTATAATGTGTACACTTCGTACTTAATCTGTTGTCAATGGATGGATGGATGGATGGATGGATAGATATAGATAAAATAATAGGTAAAATAGATTGCATTAGTTAGTTGTAGTAAAGTATTATATTTTGAATGGAAACCAGAAGAAAGTCACATTATTTGGGTCTTGCCAGATGGAACTCTTTGGTAATTGGGACCTGCAGCCTACTATTCTGCTTTACCAGGAAGTGTAATATGCAATAGCATTGCAATTCCTTGGCATACCACACTTATTGCTTCTGATATGTATGCATTTTGCAACCTAGCAAGAAATAATGATTAAGGCCATATCTACTGTTTTGCTTTTAATATGCTATACTAGAGAACAGATTCTCCGTGTAAAAGCTGAAGAGGATAAAATACCATTACTAGTAGTGGGAAACAAATCAGACTTGGAGGACCGTCGACAAGTGCCTGTAGAAGCTGCTCGAAGTAAAGCAGACGAGTGGGGGGTGCAGTATGTAGAGACATCAGCAAAAACAAGAGCAAATGTAGATAAGGTAAAGTAAGAGTTTGTTTTCAGCACTATTTCATAAATGAGATTGTGAGATTGCAGTTCACAGTTTTTTTAAATTGTACTTGTATATAAATGTAAGGCAAAAGAATTTGTCACTTTGTGAGATCACCAAATCTTATGGTAGATCTGAGAGTAATCACTATAAGAGTTATCAACCACTTCGATTTAATGAAACAACTTGAGCAAACGGTGACATAATAAACTGTAGCTACATTTTGTAAGGGGACTTTTTGTAGGGGACATGGTGGCTCAGTGGCTAAGATGCTGAGCTTGTGATAGAAAGATCGGCAGTTCAGTGGCTTGAATCCCTAGTGCCGCATAACGGGGTGAGCTCCCGTTACTTGTACCAGCTTCTGCCAGTAGAATGCAAATAGAAAAATAGGGACCACCTTTGGTGGGAAGGTAACAGTGTTCCGTGTGCCTTTGGCATTTAGTCATGCCGGCCACATGAGCACGGAGATGTCTTTGGACACCGCTGGCTCTTCGGCTTTGAAACTGAGATGAGCACCGTCCCCTAGAGTCGGGAACGACTAGCACATATGTGCGAGGGGAACCTTTACCTTTTGTAAATAGAAGGATATCTTGATAGCCAACTTTTCAACTATTCCCCAAACTGCAAATCATACATATTAGCACAATACAGGTAATCCTCAATTTACGACTGTAATTGAGCTCAGAATTATGGTAGTAAATCATTGCAGTATTTAAGTCAAGACATCATGTGATCAGATTCAAAGTTACAATCACTTTTTAAGTCAATGTGGCAGTCATTAAGCAGCTCCATTTTCTTCCAATGGGCTCTTTTTTTGCTTGAAAGTGGAAATAAATGCTAGGAACCGCACAAAAAAATGTAACAAATCATGGTCATCTGACTGTGGGTTGCTGCAAGTGGCCATAAAGGAGAATTGGTTGACAAGCTCCAAAAATAGGGTCATATGACAGGGAGATATGTGTGCAGCATCGTAACTCTGAAAATGGGTTGTAAGTAGCTTTGGGAAAATATGTCACAACCTCAAATGGTCCCTAAACAACAGATCATAAGTCGAGGACTACCTGTATAGCAGAAACTACTATATGAACTTCCTGAAATACTCTTATAATATATTAATGTGATAATTGCCATAAACCTTACTGAAGCACACTTGGTTCCTTGCAGTTTTGTAAGAATAGATAAAAAGTGTTTACATACAGATAGTCCTCAAATTCGAAGCAAAAAATAACACCGGCAAAGTTGTCAGTTTTCTTTTCCTCACTAAACTAGCCTTAGCTCCGCCAGTATTAGCGGAGCTATGGCTTTCAATAATGAGAAAAAACAAATTGTCATGATTTTCTTTCATTCGCTAAAGCTAGCTTCACCAGTCTAATGCTTGTGGAGCTAAGTCTAGCTATAGTGAGGAAAAGAAAACCTGAGAACATTCACCAGCATTATTTTTTAACTCAGAAAAAGATGTCCTCTTTTGGGATTGTGTCATGTGGCTCATCTTTATATACATCTTTACATTGAACCATTAGCATGCCTATGTGCAGGTTAGATTCCAGTGGAATTTTTTCTGAAGCTCTGTTAAATTTTGTTTTAATTCCCTGAGAGTTTCTGTACTTTCTGCACTAAACCATTTGTTTTGTGACAGTTTGAAGTTACAGTGCATTGGAAAAAGTGACTTATGACTGTTTTTCACCGTTACGACTGTTACAGCATCCCCACGGTCCCGTGATCAAAATTTGGACACTTGGCAGCTGACTCATATTTGTGATGGGTACTGTGTGTTGAGGTCATGTGATCACCTTTTGCGACCTTCTGACAAAGGCCTGACAAAAGTCAAAGCCAGATTCATTTAACAACCGTGTTACTAACTTAACAACTGCAGTAATTCACTTAACAACCGTGGTAAGAAAGGTGGTAAAATAGGGCAAAACTCACCTAAAAACTGTCTCGCTTAGCAACATAAATTTTGGGATCAATTGTGGTTATAAGTCGAGGACTACCTGTGTAACAAACTTTTGATGGTTAAAAATTAGCCATTTAAAATCACTATTTTGAATAAACAATACGTTTAGGGATTTGTTACCTTTTTTCATAGTATGTTGCATTAATTTAAAACATGCACTACTCCTTTATACGAGCCAGTTTCAAATGCTGATAATACTGTCTAGTTTTTTCTCTTTTTAGGTATTTTTTGATTTGATGCGAGAAATTAGATCCAAGAAAATGTCAGACAATAAAGATAAGAATGGCAAAAAAAGCAGCAAGAACAAGAAGAGTTTTAAAGAACGATGTTGCTTATTGTGATCTTTAAGAGCTACACTTATAGGTGACAGTACTAACAAGACATTTTACTACTAACAATAGAGGACTGAATTAATAAGAAGAAATCTGAATTCAATACATTTTTCAACTCACATTGATATAAGAATAGAAGTTCAACAGATCCGTGTATATCAAGAAGGATGATTCTTGAAAGCAGCTGTCACTGGTAAACAGTAATGCAAGCATTTTTTCCTTTTATCATAAGCAATTTACCTGTTAGTCATATGGTACACTCTGAATTTACCTCCGAATGCTGTTCCAAGGGCACTCCTCAACAACTCTTCACCATCCTTTTTTGTTTAAATGGCAAGTTTTCACTGATGTTCCACCAAAGTTACCTGTCTTTTCTTTGTGTCTTCATTTTGTGTGCTCTTAAAGGCTTAAGCCTTCGGTGATTTTTTTCTTTTTTAAACCACAAGTTGACAAAATTGTATAGTGCTGCTTAAAATAAGTTACAGTGGTGTCAGTTTTGCCGTTTTGCCAACATATTAGATGGACAGTGTAAGGCTTTATCTTAAAAAAAAAACCTGAGCGGTGAGTTAGCATTTCCATAATGACTGTAGTAAATTTCAGAACATTACTTATTATACCATCTTAAATTGGGAGTAAATTAACTAGGCATCTTGAGGCAGAGGAGTTTCTAAGCTTAACCTAATTTTTCAGCACATTTGTTGAGGTACTGAAAAATTACAGTTCAGTACATTTGTTGAGGATTGTGGTATTTGAAATCCAAGATGTATGAATGACATCAAGCTAGAAATGTTTCGTTTATTCCATTGAGTAATTCTATCCTTCCTCCCAAAGGCTTGGTTTCCTCCCAAAACGTGGACATTTTTATTCATGGTGTTGTGATGGTTCGTGATCATGTATTGAAGCCATAGTGTTTGCTACATTTGCTCTCAATGTTTAACAGAAGAAGGGTTATTTTTTTTTAATGTGAAAGTTCACATTCTGTAGTTTCATGAATTGGATGCAGTCCTTGTTTTAAAAGTGGGTGGTTAAAAATAAGTCCACCAGTCCTTATCCTGCACTTAACTCCATTTGAATGATAAAAAAAAAAGAAACTTGTACAGAAAATGTTTCCAGCAGTTTGTTTGAACCAGAGAAACTTAATGATGCATTACAGTTGGCTTTACTTTCTTTCTCCCATGAGAGTTGTTGGTATCTGTCTAGGTGATAACTGTGTTTCCCCCAAAATAAGACCCTGTCTTATATTTTTTTGAACCCTGAAATAAGTTCTTGGCCTTATTGCCATGCACTCAAAAGCCCGATTGAGCTTATAATCAGGGAATGTCTTATTTTGGGGAAAACAGGGCACCAAGATACGGAATTCCACTGTTTTCCATGGAGCAGTGGTGGCTAAGTTAAAGAGACAGAGATGGACAATCTTTTCATACATCTATATCCAAGTTGCCAAAAAGTCTGACCCTTGCTTTCCTTGTACAAGAACTTTTTATAGTTATTCACTGGATAATGGGATAAAGTTTGTAAAGACAGCTAATTTTATTCAGTTAACAATTTTTTTCTTCTTTTGTCACTATCATTAATGGGTTAAATAAAAATGGCATGTAGAAGTATATCACTGCACTTTTAAAAATAGCTATGGCCAATTCATTAAACCATTCTTTCTGAATTTGGTGCTCTTTTAAATTGTAATTTTCTTCATTTCCAAACAGGATGTGAGAGGAACCCTCAAAAAGCACCAACCTGGAGAAAATTCTGTTGAGCAGATATACTTTATATAAATAATCTTATCTGGTCAGTCGTAAAAAATACTTTTTCAGATTATAGAGTACTTTCAAAATTCCAAGAATCGGCATGCATCAGGATGCTTTGGAAGATTTAGAATATCTAGCTTAGATCTGGGCATGCTTTAAGAGAGAGGGAGTTTTAAGAATTGGGCTTATGATACCACATAAAACCAAGTCACATAAATCAATGAGCCAGCGTTCTGTCCCTTCACCTCAGTTTTTTTTAAAAAAAACTTTTTAGAATTGTTATGTCTATGTTGGAGTATATACATGGTTTTCATTTAGTATGTGGCATGAAACTGCTTGCATTATTTTCAACAAAGGTTCCGGAAGGCTCCAGAAAAGAGGCCTTCATATGGTCCTATATCCATGACTTGAAAAAATGATAAAACAGCTGTTTCAGAAATAAGCAACATTGGAAAATAGGGAAATAAACAGGTAGCAGTATGAAGAAGAAGAGGAGAAATACAACCATGTCTGGATATTTAAAAAGTTGAAGGTTATGTCTGAGTTTAAAGATTAGATTTATCAATTAAGATTATTTGGGAAAAAATCTGATAATGCTAAAATAGGAAACCTATAAGTTTTATTTACTTTATATTGGCATATTTACTTTATATTGGCATAATAAAACAGTGCTAAATGATGTATGAATGTATAGGCTGATACCCAGTTCACATATTGTTACTGTGGGTTAGAGAAAGCAGGATGTGACTAAATATGTTTATGGGATCTGGCAAGACAAATAAAATACCACAGATTGCTCTTCTAACAATCGAAGTATGAACGCTGTTCAGTGTCATCTATCCTAAATACAGATGGAGATGTCATAATTTTCAGATACAGAGCTTTCAATAACAAAGCATTCTTTGGGGATATAGTTTTGACAGTTACAACAATCTGAACCTGTGGCTTTCATCTTGAACAGGGATGGGCAGTATGTAACCTTCCAGATGCTGCTGAATGTCAGCCCCAGTAATCATAGCATATGCTAGCTAACAGGAAGGGACACAGGTGTTGCAGAACCCTCTTTGGAGGACCAAAAGTTGCTCAACCCCAAGGTAGATGTTTTATGTTGATGATACATAGAAGCTTTCAGAAATCATGAAGGAAGGTAGAGCTTCACAGCAATCTCTGAAATAGGTAAACATAACTACAATGAGAAACCTGAACAAAAACAACCTTGGTAATTTTTTTTTTAAAAGCTAGGGGATCTATGCAATAAGAAAACAAGCAAAAAAGATATACATGTCTCTCTGGTTTCTATATGTAGAACATAATTTAATATTGCAATTAAATTACTGTAGAAGGAGCTACAGAAATTTACTGGGGAAAATAACTTGCACAGTTTAGGCATTACTTTAGCATTTTGTTTTTAATCTTTGCAAGTGGCTCAGAATCACTTGTGTGAGATGCATGGCCATATAAATTTAGGCATACACAGAGATTCAGGATTTAGAATGGAATTTGAGGAAGGCCTTAGTTTTTGAAACATCCATATGAGCCTTGCAGTTACAACTATTGTAACTCTTTGAGAGAAATAACTTGCAAACTGCTTCTTTTTCATGCTTTGTATATCCTTAATGCTCTGATTCACAGGTGTCAAACTCGCCTCGTCACGTCGCCATCACATGACATTTTGTGATGGTTTTTTCCCTTTGCGGAGCTGTGGTAGGCGTGGCCTGCGCGTGACACACCCCCGGCCCACAGGCCACCAGCTTGACACCCCTGCTCTAATCCTTTATCAATGGAAATTTATTCCACTGTCGGAACTGCTTGCTGCCTAAATTCATTAAATTAAACTTATTCCCCTGTAATGTCTGAAAAATGGAGCAAATTGATTTAGAAGTTGTTTACTTTAAAAGACAGTCTGTGAAATCAGTATTATTTAACATTGTTTAAGAATTAAACCATTATTTTGCTTGGGTTCTTCAGTTGTTGAATTAAAATTCCCAGCATCCCTCACCCTTGCCTATGTTGCTTTGGTTTGCTGTAAATTCAGATTCTGCATTTCCTGGCATAATTACTTGGCTGCTTATACTGAAGTGTTTAAATGAACTTCTAATAGCAAATGGTGCACATTCTTCAGAGGATTTGAAATGTGATAGCATCAGTGACTGCGTATTCACAACAATTGGGGACAGTAAACATATAGGAAGATGTCTCAGTGACTCAGATCATCGGATCTAACTCAGTATTAGTCCTACTCTGATCAGTAGCAGTTGTCCAAAATTCCTAATTTTGACTTTTTTCAATCTTGCTTGAAATAAGTTAAGTTATGAAATTTGGTATATATAATTTGGTTTTTATTAAGTATACAAATAAATGTATTTTTCTCCTCCTGAATGCATTTTTCTCCTGCCTATAAACCAGCTGTTGGGAATCTGAATCTTTAGGATCTTGAGAAGCATAGGACCTATTTCTAAACTTTATCCATTCTAGGAATTATGGGAGATGAAGTTTACTCATACTTGGAAAATCACAATCATACATATTTGAGCTGTATTTATAAAAATTCCTACATTATAAAAAATGTAGAAATTGGATTCTACATATGTGGCAATTAATAAACAAATCATATATGGTCCCACACACTCATTTTTGCATTTAACTATTATGTAGTTTGAGTTGAATTTCTGTGCTTATTTTATAAATACCTTATGGACCAACACTAGTCAGGCAAAATAACAAAAAACAGGTTGTGAGCATGACACTCATTCCATAAAGTAGTTGATCAAAACATTTGGAATACTAAAATTTAGTTATAATTAGGAAATAATTTTTAAAGACCCTAAATTATTTGTTCAGAATTTTTGTAGGAGAGAGAACTCAAAAGTATATTTTCTTGTAATAAAACAAACCCTGAGCTATATTAGAGGGAGAAAAACTAATGGATAGCTTACAAACTAACATTAATTACAGTAATTTCTAGTGAACTCCCTGTTTCATTTTAGATCCACAAAATAGGTTTGGAGACTATATATCTATAGCTGGTTGTGCAAAATGGGAAATGGAACAGAAATGAAATTTGAACAAAAGAATCTTTTTTAATCTTTAGATGTAAAATTAAACCAAACCTTTTGAAATTTAATCCTCTATAGTTTATATCTTTTCTAAAATCGAAATTACAATTGTTTTCATTCTCATGCTGATTCCTATCATTAAAAAGGAAAACAGCTATTGTGAACAAAATGTAACTTCTATCAAAGCTCACAGAAATAATATAAAAACATTTTATTACAATATTGGAACATTCAGACTCTTAATTTATATATATACACCTTATACTGACGCTTATTAACTGAGCTATATAGAATATAAATTGCTTTTATTACAATCTTGTGCCTCCAAAATACTTTCAAGTCTCTCTCTGCAACTCTTCTGGTTCACAGATATTCTTTTTCATGTTATGTGATGTAGCGCCACCAATGATGATTACATTATGTATAAATGAAGTTACTCTGGTTTGTCTGCAAATGATGGTAAACAAACCCTATTGATATGAAGGTTACTTCAGTATTATTTATGAAATATGATGTTTTAAGTGTTTGAATTATCTTCTTTCAACTTTTAAATCAAACAGCATTTAAAAAATAAATCCCCGATGCACAGCTGGAAAATGTACATGTATGGTTCCGTACGAGAATGGAATTGAAATGAAAAGTGACATAACAGCATAATAAAATTCTAATTTCTCCTCTGAGAAGGCTTTGTGAGATATCAAAGATGATTTCTTGAAAGGCCCAATTACCATAATCCCTTGTCATACAGAAACCAGGTTATTTGGTACTCCATGTTGTATGCTAAGAAAATGGGGTAGTCATTGGACCTTGCAGCAAAGGCTTTTCAAGAACTTGCTAGTGACTGCACCATTGGTAAATCAGGCAATTGGTAGTGGAGGTCATGAGCAAACATGGAGAATTGTGCTGGGCTTCAGATTCCAAGGCAGAAAGATGCAGAGGTGTGCACGTGGCTCCTGTCCGCAATTCTTTAAATTCAACACATTTTGTTTTAGAAAAGTGGTGCAGCTTCAGAGGACAACTGCACAATTAGACAACTTAGAACTTCGCCATCTTCGGTCAGACCTAAGCGTAGCACACAAAATTATCTGTTACAGTGTCCTACCTGTCAATGACTACTTCAGTTTCAACCACAATACACGAGCACACAATAGATACAAACTTGTGGTAAACCACGCTAAACTTGATTGCAGAAAATACGACTTCAGTAACAGAGTCATTAATGCCTGGAATGCACTACCTGACTCTGTGGTTTCTTCTGTTAACTCCCAAAACTTTAACCTTAGACTGTCTACTGTCGACTCACCCCATTCCTAAGAGGTCTGTAAGGGACGTGCATAAGCGCACCAGTGTGCCTACCATCCCTGCCCTAATGTTCTCTTTTATATATCCATTTCATGTATTCATAATTATGTTTATACTTATATCTGTTACCTATTACATCCTTGAAAAAATGAAAATAAATAAAAATAAAACTATCTTAGGAAAACTGGAAAACCACATTAAGCAGTTGTCTTCAGGTACTGATGTGCCCCCAAACACCTTTTTGTCCTTGGATCCAAAATGCAGCTGAGTCTTAGTCTTGAGAGTTTGTCCGCCTTTTTAAGGCATACAGTAGTCCTCAATGGCAATTGAGACCTGAATTGCTGTCAGTAAGCAACTAGGTCATAAATTGTGGTATTACATGACTCTTACATGGTAATGGAAATTCAGGCATTTCAGATTGCCATCAAGCAAATCACTGCAGGTTAAGTGAGGATGTCACAAGCCCACCATTTGGGATCTCTGCTAGCTTCCCCATTGACTTCTTGGAAACTGGCAAATGGTCATCTTGTGATTGTGGGATGCTGTGGTGGCCAGAACTCAGGACCAGTTGTAAGTACCACTCATTCAGTGCCATTTGCATGGTAGCTGAATGAATAGTTGCTAAAGAACCAACTGTATATAGACAACAAAAAACATATGTAACATATTAAAAGTAAATCTCACATGAATAGTAATCGCTAATGGTAGAAGACTGATTTACTAAATAATCTATAATGCATAGTCTATATCTTATCCTGAATTTTACTGTGCCAGTTTTAGGGAAATAAAAGCTTGCCTTTGTTGTGATCTATGAATCTGCTGTATTCCATTATGTACCTCTTAAAAACAAATGGAAAAATTTAAGTTTCTTAAACATTGTAACTAAAATTTAATATATGTAAGTAGTTCTCTTGCCAAAGAGTAGAAAAGTGGCTTGCCACTGCCTTATTTGAATTTCCTTATTAGCCCTGGGATTCCTGGAAGATCTAAGTGTTAATGAGGACACTTCCTGCTTATTTTCAAACCTCTGCCAAAATAGCCAGGTGCTGCCACCTGCTGAAATATGCCAGCTTGTCTACTAAGGAGGCAATAGAACCTGATAAATTCAGATAGTCATAAGGGAGTTTCACTTAATTCTTAAGTGCTTTTAAGGAAACTGCTTGGAGTTTCCTTAAAATCTTTCATCTGGGCTAGGATTTAATAGTCAGCAAATGTGGTTTTCAACCATTTCAAGTGAAAATGTTCTTGGAACACAGGAAATGAATGTCATCGGGGCATGTAGAGTTAGTTCAAGACTGAATTTCTAGTTAAAGATTCTATCTTTATATCATCAGAAGCCATCACTGAAAAGTTAATAGAAGCACTGTAATATAACTGAGGACCTGACCACAGTGTTTGATATGGTAAATTGCTGATACAATTACACGTGTATGGAAGAACCTTTAGAGATATGCAAATTACTTATAAAATTGAATGGAAGCAGAGAAGAAGGCATGGAATGGCTTGCTCAAGTCAAAGTCTACAGTATTCTTCAAAATCTTGAATATGCAGCCGTGTTTTACCACAACTTGATGAACGGAATAATCGGTAAATGCTAAAAATGTATAGCGGACCATTGATGTTTGAACATATCAGCTCTCAAGTAGTCAAATCCATCTCTTTGTCCCCTCAATTTAATCAACCAGAGCACTGTTTTTATCAGGGATAAAGTCAAGTGGTTATCCCTTAGTTGCATTATAATTCAGTTGAGTGTCCAAGGATTTCTCTCTCCGCTTGAATTCTCATATTACCCATAGAAATTCTTCAAGATACTTTTCTGAGTCCAATTTAACTGGCCACACTTCATGTTAGTTGACACTGAATATAACAAAACATCTAATATTTTACGTGTTATTCAATATAAGGATTTTCTTTTTCATGACATCTCATTATATTGCCTAACAGTGCTTTCAGTTAGGTACAAGTGAATAGCTTGAGCCAAAGAAAAGCAGGATTTTGGCAATGGCTTATCAACCCATAACCATATTTCTATTACAAAATCAAGCATAAAAACAGACCATTATAGTATACATACAATTTTAAAAAATCTACATTGATAGCTTTTAATGTCAGATGGGGGGGCGGAAATGCAGCATTCCTTTCCCCCCCTTTATACCAGGAACAAGACTACTCTTAAGTGCATGGCAAGTTTTCCACCTCTCTGGTCTGTCATATAAATACTAACTAGTCTCAACTGTTAACTTCTAAGGCCGTTCACTTAGCTAAGTACTGCCACCTGTTGAATCACAGACAAAACAGTCTGGTTCACAAATACTGCCCTGCACATCTCCAAAAATTGCTACATGAAGTAGAACTTTAAATTCATATGAAATCGAATCAGTTTTAGCTTTTGTTAGGGACCACTATGCTTACAGTTGAAGAAGAAACTGACCCTCAAGTATGGCTTTTATCTGAAAAAGATCACCTGTGCACCATGTGCCTTGGTGGCATGGCAGACTAATGCACTATAATTTAACACCAGCTGCCTGCAATTACTGTAAGTTCGAATCTCGCCAGGCTCAAGGTCGACAGCCTTCCATCCTTTCTAAGGTGGGTAAAATGAGGACCCGGTTGTGGGGGCAATAAGCTGACTTTGTATAAACTATACAAAAGTATGAAGGCTATTGTTTAACGCATTGTAAGCCGCCCTGAGACTCCGGAGAAGGGCAGCATGTAAATAAATAAATAAAAAAAAGGTGCTGCTTCAAAAGAAAAAGATGGCAGAGGGTCAGGATCACACCGCCTGCCCTCCCTAAAATTACAGGCTGTGTCACCTGCTATTCATATGCAGTGTGGTGTGTAAATGAGTATATAAATCTCAGAAGGTCAAATAAAAGGTTCTCCACTTGGAGGAAAGTCCCACAGGATCCAGCTTCTCCAAAGTGTATGCACACACAAGATTGGACACATAGACTTTGCTTTTAAATTTAGATGCATTGAGAGGCAGGGCAAGTAAGGTAAGCAACAATAAAGAGACGTCTGCTGTGGGTAATCTGGCTTGATTTGGGGATTTCTTAAAAAAAAAACTTAGGGGGAGGGGTGAAATCAAACTACCATATAAATTCATCAAAAATGGATTATGTCCCCAAACCAAACACTCTGATGACATATGTTTATATGCAATTCCAAGCTTGGATGAAATGTAAATGTAAATCAGAATGCATTAATTTATAGAAAATATATTTTGCTTCCCACCGCTGCTTTTCACTGGTTTTCTAGTTCATAAAATACATGATAAATCAATTAATGTAAAATTTAAGTAAAGTGATTACATAATCAAGGGACATGGTGGCTCAGTGGCTAAGATGCTGAGCTTGTTGATTGAAAGGTTGGCAGTTCAGCAGTTCGAATCTCTAGTGCCATGTAACGGGGTGAGCTCCTGCTATTTGTCCCAACTTCTGCCAACCTAGCAATTTGAAAGCACGTAAAAAATGCAAGTAGAAAAATAAGGACCACCTTTGGTGAGAAGGTAACAGCATTTTGTGCACCTTTGGTGTTTAGTCATGCCGGCCACATGACCACAGAGATGTCTTTGGACAGTGCTGGCTCTTCGGCTTTGAAACGGAAATGAGCACCGCCCCCTAGAGTCGGGAACGACTAGCACATATGTGCGAGGGGAACCTTTATCTTTACCTTAATTACATTTCCAAATAGGCTTTCTTCAAAAAAGCAACATCTGCATACATAACAGTCAATATTCTAAACACACTGAGCTAATAAATGTTTCAAATACATGTATGAACATTTTTTACAAAATGCTTTTATACTTTTTGTTCATGATGTTGGAAGCTAGATGGCAGAATAGTCACATAGATAAAATTTTAAGAATCTTAGAGAAACTACTACAGTGTTCTGGTAATTAAATAGTTATATGTGGACTGTAATAAACAAGCTGCTACGATAAATAAATAACTGATTAGTAATATGAGACTAAAGAGGTTTCCTAATAGCTCCTAAGAATGAACTGATAGGGTACATTTTGTGTATCTAGTTAATTTTGAGGCACTTTGAAATAGGAATGTTTGCCTGTATCCATGATTAATCTGTATCATAAAGGTTTATAAGACAAGCAGCTCTTTTTGTAAGCAACTCTATGCCTGAAACCCATATGCACGATACTTGAGAACTACTAAAAAATATGTCCTAAATTCCCAACAAGTAAACAAATAATAGTAACTATCCTAGATAAGAATAAGGAGCCAACAGCCCTTTAGATCATGTTGACTCAAATTTCCATCACTCCTAGCTAGAATTGCCATGATCAATCACATTTAGAGTTGTAGTCCGATGAATATACAGAAATTTATGGAATACATTAGCTATTTCTCTGGAACTAATTTGTATTTGTTATGGAACAGTCCTTCTTTCACTCAGCGCTGTGTATCTGTCATGATGTTACTGCATCTTTCTTTCTTTGCAATTTACATTATTCCCATGTGGTTCTACAGTTTCTTTTCAGGGGGCAAAGTCAGCCTCCTCTTTAAAAACATTTCTTTTTAAAGTTAATATAATTTCTAAATCTTCATCTATAGTATTAAATGTAGATCTTTTCTTTTCTTTTCTGCTTTTCTATGGATAAATAGAAATTGCCTCCAAAGGGATAATCAAGATTAAATATTTGATTTTGGATTCCAAACTGGGATTGAAATAGGAAAGAAGGAAAATGTCCATTGCATCAAGAAATATCTAAAAAAGGAACAAAACAGTCATGCAGAACTCTCTCAATATTATGCTGATTAGACCTTAGTTTAAATGAAAGTTTGGTCACAGTAGTGGCTGACTAGGAGTGTGTTAATGTTTGCTAGATATAAAGAATTTGTGTATTACACTTGTGCAATATGAGTACATACTACATGTATGCCAATGTGTGCATGGTTGGTATTAAATCATTTGGCATCATGTGCAATTCAAATCATGCATTGTTTATTGATTCCATTTTAAAGATGTTTGTAATCCTTCGATGCCCTTTTTTCGTATGTTTTCTGAAAAATACTTGGCAAATGCTATCGGTACAATCTGTATTTAATTATACTTAGAAGGGGTCCATTAAAATTAAATAGTAGGTCTCCTCTCAACATGACAAAGCCTGCATCTAGCCATAGAATTAGTACTGATGCAACACTCTACCCCAGGGTCAGCAACCTGTGGCTCCAGAACCACATGCGGCTCTTTGGGCCCTCTGCTGTGGCTCCATGTCAGGTGATCTCTCCACTGGCTGGCTCCACCCCTCGCCCTCCCCTCCCAGTCACTCCTCGCCTGGCCTGAGAAGCGGGGGATGGAAAAGCGGCCAGGGCAGAGAAAGAGATACAGAGAGAGGGAGACATAGAGAGATATTTATTATTTATTTATTTATTTAGTTTTTTATACCGCCCTTCTCCCGAAGGACTCAGGGCGGTGAACAGTCAAAA
>JANHZT010010680.1:162022-181003 GCA_032468215.1 Stegonotus admiraltiensis
GCGACATTGCCCCGACTTTCCCTCGCGCTCTGTTCTCATTGTTGCAAAGCGCTTGCTTGGTGTGTGTTTGTTCCGCCTCCGGCGAGCGTTTGGCTCTTAACGGCGTGATTGCGTGTGCGTTTTTCTCTTGTGTGCTGTCTTCGTGCACTGGGTGGCTTTTATTTGGTTTCTTTGCTCTCTGTTGCCCGGGATAAGGGCAAGATTCCCACTGGCAGTGCCAGGTGCAAGCTCTATTCTCTCTCGCGCCCCCCCCCACCTCCCCTTCTTCGGAGCCTGCGGCTGCCTATTAAAAAAGCCGCGCCGCGAGCCAGAGCGGCTGAATCAAGGCCACCTCCAGTCCCCACGCACCCCCCACGTCGGGGGGGGGAGGAAACACAAGCGGCCTAACCCCTCCTTTCCCCTTCCACCCTCGGCGAGAGCGGATGAAAAAGGACGGGCGCTGGATGGCAGGGAGGTGGTCGAAGCCAGGCCTCAAGGAAAGCCAGGGATTTCCCCGATGAGAAGCCCGCCAGAGGCGGCCGCGACCAAGCCGAGCATGCCCCCGGAATATCAACAAGCGGAGAGGCGCGCAGGGCACCAGCCAGCCCCTTGCCTTTTGTCTTTCTCTCCCTTCCTCTGCCCATCTCTTTAGCGGTAACTGCCCGGTCCGCCTTTCCTCTCTGTACGACCCCTGTGTTTGATGTGGCCGCAGAGGAGCAATGATCCCCTGGCAAGCTGCCCGGCTTTGATTCTCCTTGCCTGCTTTACATGCACCCTGTCCTAAAAGGTTGTGGGCATGGGTGACAGGTGCACACCTCTGTTTCAAAGCCCTCTGAGCCCTTAAGACTCAAAAGTACAGGGCCTTGGTAGCTCCAGACCCTTCTTTAGAGAAGCTTATCGTGAGAAGCACCACCTGTGTAGAGATGCCTACCAACATTTTTGCACCTTTTCTTGGCACCTTTCACCATACACCAGCCTGTCTCATGAACTGTATGCATGCATGCATGCATGCACTCTGCAGGTCTATGTGCTATTTTCAAGAGCAAGGCCTTCAGGGAAAACTCATCCAAATCTTTGGCTTGCTCAATTTGGTCCTGCTTTCTGTACTTCTTTTATAGGGCAAGCAGTTCCCAAAACGGTTGCCTGCCATTCCTATTTGGGGTTAAATCTGCTCTAGATTTGAGTCTTGACTCCAACCTAAGGGAAATAGCCATTTTTACTGAAGGAGAAATGAGTTGGGCTAGTTAGGAGGCCTGACTAACCGCCAAGAAAGCTCTGAGCTAAGTCAGGATAGTGCCAGCCAACATTGACTGATCTTAAGAAAAATTAAGCAAGCTGGACCTTGTTTATTCTCAGATGGGAGATGACAAACCACTGTAGTCTGGGTTGAAAAGTTTAAAACAATGTATGTTATAGAGGGTGAGAGCAAACCTTCTGTACCAAGGTAAACTATATGGTACTTTGTAGTGTGTACATTCCTAAGCTGTCTCCAGCAACCCAACTGGATTCCTGCCTTACAGCCCATTTGCTGTATTTTGTTATGTTCAAATTTCTTTTAGTATGCAGTTTCTCTCAAACAAGGAATGTTATGCTTGTGGAACATACTGGGGATATAGTTGTTCCCCATCTTGTCACTCCATGTGATGCGGGAGTCACACTTTGTCTGAGCGGTTTATTTATTTCCCGATTTATTTCCCAATCCAGCATTTTCTATTGCTGTTATCTCTACATGGTAGGCAAGACTTGGAGGAGAAAGCTGTGCACTTTGTCTAACCCAAAGGTGCTTTTCAAAAGGCAAATGGAATTGGGGGTCCCCCCAGCCCTTAAAAAGGTTCGGCTTCTCATCCAAGAAGCTTCTTCAGTTCTGGCTGAAGAAGCTTCTTGGATTAGACACTAAGAAAGAAAAAACCAAGAAAGCCCAATTGCCTTTTGAAAAATACTTTTGGGACAACCACGACCTGGATGATTGAGAATCCCTATAGGCACTTTGTCTTAAGGCAGTCCCTTGCACAAACTCTCATCTGCAACGGTCCTCCCAACAGGCTGGCAGTTTGGCAGTTATTGGCAGTTAATGCATTGCCACTAACGTTGTTGCTCGTAGACCGGCAAGGGATACCCCTTTAATCGCCAACTTTTGCTACACTTAACGTGTGCGAGCGCGAGCGCGCGCGCGTGTCAGGGAGGAAATTAGGGATAAGAGTTCGTTCAAGAAACGAGCTGATATTATTTCCGCATCAGGAACTTGCTGCAATCCGTAACAAACGTTTTCGAAAGAAAAGTGGCTCAACGTTGCGATTTGGCAGGTGAAGGAAGGAAGGGGAGGGGGAAAGAAGAAGCGGGTGGGGGGGGGGAAGAGAAGAGCTTTTCCAACCGAGACCTTTTGCTTGGAGAGCGGGGGCGGAACGTCAGGTTCAGGAGCGGAAGCGAGCGAGCGAGCTAGAGAGAGAGGGAGAGAGAAATTAAAATACGAAGCACAAGCAAGGATCCACTGGCAGAGGGAGGCAGCGCTCGCAGCGCTTACTCATGAGAAGTCCTGGTGCCAAATACTAACCGGGACAGGATTGCTTGAGGCGAAGGAGAGCCTCGAGTGAGCGAGAGCAGCTTCAAGCAGGACCCACTGGCTAGATTTCTTCAACTTACTTCGGGAGCTTTTCCCTTCTTCCTCCCGCGGCTTTCTTTGATATCGTTTGTTTCCAACCGCGGTTTTGAAAGCTGAATTATTCGCGGGACTCCGAGGAAAGGGACCCATCGGCTGGACTGTAGCCCCGATTTGATCCAGAAGAGAAATCCGTCCGGGAGAAAGGAGCAGCTGCTAAAGAAAAGGATTTTTTTTGTTTGTTTGCAACTGACCGGATCTTTTGAAGATCCTCTCTCCCTGCTTGCCTCCACTTCTCTGCTTTCAGGGTAACCGGCTTTGTCAGAGAGGAGCGACCCAAGGCGCAGAACGGAGAGCGCGCCCACCGCGCAAAAAGAGGACAGCTGCAGAGCGTATCAAGGGACCGGCTTGGTGGATTGGATTTGGCGAGCTTCCCCCACAGCCGACCGCCTCCTCGTGTGGCGAAAGATAGGAAGGCATCGTTGATTGGAGTGTCCCCCAGCCCGTCGCTATAAATTGGATTGACTCTCAAATCTGCCTCGTGGATCCTCCACGCCACCCCGTCTTCCCCCTCCCCTTTGGCCCCCCGATGACTCTTGGCTAAAAAAGAGCGCTCTCTCTCCACCTCCTGCCTGCTTTTGGCTGGACGCTGCCTGCCTGAAGGCAAACCACTGACATCATGACGGAGGAGTTGGCTGCTTTGGAGCTACCCGCTGGCAAGTGACCGAGTGAGGCCGCGGGGGACTCCGACTGCCCTGGGGGAAAGCGGCTTTCCCGATCGATCCTTCTTCTTCTTCTTCTCCGCCTCGCAACGCCGGAGCTCCTTCGACTGGCCTTGTGCGCCCTCGCCGATTCGGACGCCGTTCTCGCCCGGATCGCGCCTTCGCCCCGCTTGGCTCCACTCTTCTCGTGGGGCTTGTCCGTCGCTCTACCGACCGCCCTGAGCTCCGGGCGTCCGATCCGGCCGGCTCCCCGGCTCACATCTCAACCTCCGAGCGGAACTGCCCGGTGATCGGCATGGACGGGGCGGATCGGAAGGGGCCCCTGACCGCCTCGCTTCTGCTTCTGCTGGCGGAAGCGTGCTGGCTGATGCTGAGCGCCGGAGCTTCGCCGACGCCTCCCGGGGCAGCACCCCTGGACACTTGCACCTCGTGCGGCTTCCGACGACCACCCGAAGAGCCCGGCGAAGTGGACGGCGATTTCCTGGAGGCCATCAAGAGGCACATTCTGAACCGCCTCCAGATGCGCGACCGGCCCAACATCACCCACGCCGTGCCCAAGGCGGCTCTGGTCACGGCGCTGCGCAAGCTGCACGCCGGCAAGTTGCGCGAGGACGGGCGCGTCGAGATCCCCAACCTGGACGGGCAGGCGAATGGGGGGCCCGCGGCTCACCAGCAGGTCTCCGAGATCATCAGCTTCGCCGAGACAGGTGAGTTGCCCTCCAGTGTACCGTCCACCTTCCCACTTGGCCCCGAGCATCCGTCGCCTCCGCCACGGAACGTCGGTCCGAGCATCCCGTCTCGCCCCCCCGGCAATCCTGCAATCCCACCGCTTCCCTCTGGGGGCCGCCGGTCTTTCCTCCGCCTGCTTTCTGCTGCTGCTTCTTCCTTGCGGGGACCCCGTCTTCCCTTCCACTGCCCATCCTGTGCGTTTCCCCCACACCGGTGCCGTCCTGGCTCGACCCATCCATGCAACCCCATCCTTCTGCTTTGCGCTCCCTTACTTCCCCGTTTCCGACTACTGCCACACCCGTCTTTATTTCTTCATCATGTGGGCTAAATTCCTGTCACATCTTTGTAACTCCTGCTCCGCTCTGATTTACCCTCTGCACCGATGTGTCCCGCACCCCTCCATTCCCCTCTCCGTCCTTGGTTTCTGTCCCATTGATCAAGTTTAATCCTCTGTTTATTTGGAGGACCTGCTCTATTTAAATGGGTATGTAGGGGGCTAATGGGTGTGTACCTTAACCTTCTGTTAGCATGCCTCCTGCAAAAATCCCATCTATTTACCACCCATCCTCCAGGCTCTGCTGATCAGATCACTTTGTCATATTTTCCTCCCACAGGCTATAGGTTTATACGTGCTGCTCTCAGAAACCGGTGCTCTACTCATGGCATAGAGTAAATCTTTACCATGCAGAACCCAGTCACAATTTCTTCTGCTATGCATTGGTTCCTTTCTATATACCACTGAATGTTCCATATCCTGGTTTGTTTGTTTTTTTAAAATCATGTGTCATACAGAATATCTGTCCTGACTCCATTCTCATCCTTCAAACCCCCGTCCTCCTGCCCCACCCACCTCCCTATAGATTCTTCTCCTTTTGTGCCTGCTATCAACTAATAAAATGAACTTGCTCTATTTTATTGACTTATTTTTCTCAATCACCTTTCTATCTTTCTAACCCCCATCCTGCCTAGCACTTGAATTTCTTCTGCTCTCTGTTCTTCTTCAGCCTCAGACAGGGTCTTCTGGGTATCCATCCACTGACTGACCTCTAACTTCTGTTCCTCACATACATACCCCATAAACCTTTGATGATCTCACCCATATAATTTATGTATGCATCCTTTATTCTGCGAGACTTTCTACTTCCTATTCCATACGCATCCACTTGTGTATTCATTAAACCAGAGTATAAAGTTATGAATGAGTAAAAATTATCAGTTATTACCCTGTGATCTCACCTATTAATATTAACTCACCCATAAGAATTGCATTTGTGATAGCATTTAATCCATTTCCTCCTCTCATTTCCCCAGTCACAACAATATCGGTTCATCTTGTGTTTCTTTCTCTGGTGTAATGTCCATCTTTTTCACCTACTTCTATGCTTCTCTGTGATTCTGTTGCTCCTTCTATTTTAACAGCACCATGTGTATCCCACATCTCCAGTTTAGCTGCTCTAATTTTCTGAAGTTACCTTTTTTGCATATCCAAATGAAGTTTTCTTACTGTTCTTCATAAACCATATCTGTCTGTCCATCCCACCTTTCTCTGATACTTTATATTAACATTTCTATGTTCTACAGCTGCCAACTAGCAAAACCACCAGTGTAAATACTATTGTCAAGTACGCTATTCCTTAGAAGTTGTTAAGGTACTTGTCAATGAAAAGATGACAAACAAGCTTTCCTTTCCAGAAAAATATACACAAATATTAAGTGTGTTCTAAGTCACATGCAATAAGCACTGACTAACAGTGTCCTGTGTATGAGCTGAGTGTGAATATGACATGTGCTTCTAAATTAATTGCAGCAGTGTTGTATTCATAGCAAAAGTTCAGGGGTTCCTGAAAGGAGCAGGCATTATTAAAAAGGGTTGTTTTACAGTAAAAAGTTTGAAAGCCATTATAATATATACAGGGCAGGAAGAGATAGAGGGATAAGTGAATGCATTCATTACCTGGGTGAGTAACATAAGAGAAGGACTAAACTATTAAAATTTAGTTTTCTTCCTCTAGTAGAATTATAATTTTTTTACCTGTTTATCATGGCATGTTATTGTTACCTTTAAAGGTTTGGTGCCATTTGGATGTGCTACAATTACAGCTTTATGATAAATACACATTCAACTTACTGTATGAGATTTTCTTCATCATGTTCCTAGACTAAGAAAATATATCCATCCCATACTACTACTAATAAAGCATTATTCTGTGGTATTGCAAAAGCTAGGTCTAAAGTATAAAGATTTGCAATTCGGCTTGACAATGCCAGCACTTTTTCTTTTCAACATACTGAACAATGTGGAATTGGATTGGAATGAATTGAAGCAGAATGAAGAATATTGAATAAACTCTGGAGCTGTGTGATCCTGTGCATATTTGCTCAAAGGTAGACCTGCTGAGTTTCACATAAATGTGCCCAGGATAGTAATTTCTAGGTCAGAGGTGTTTGGGTAAGAGATTCGGTGCCAGCTTGTTCCATTTAGTGTTCATATTATAAATATGAACCAGAAGGCAGCAACCAGTTGCTCATGGCATCTGCTTTCCTGCTTTAATCTCAATGAAAAGAAAACAGCAATGGCATTATGTTGGATACAGAGTTAATTCCACCGACATCAGTGGGACTTGAATTAGTCTTGACTAAGTTAGCTCAAATTGATTTCAAGAGCCACTCTAAGTATGACTAAGTGCAGCTCTGTCACCCATTGGCTGCAATGAAAACTTGCTTAATACCCAGAAAAATTGTGTGGGACTTATAAATGATTAATGTCTAAAGTTCATCCTTTAGGTAAATAAAACAGCTGCAAGGTGTACAAGGGGACTTGTTCTCTTTAGGTGTCCAAATGCCAAATAAATAAATAAGACAGGCATCCTGTACCTTTAAGAATGGTGCAAAAGAGAATTTAAGGTGGCAGGACAAGGTATATCTTTGGGCACAATTATGACAAATGCAACTGTCCTGTCATTTCAGTTATTACTAAGGTAATAAACCTTTGCCTGGATAGTACCCTTTGAGCTACTGGTGGGTAAGGCTTATATTACTGAATAATAACTCGCCTCACCCCAGCCCTCTGAAAGCTAAAATGTCAAGGTGATATTTGTGCTAGAAGGTTTTCTCTGACACTTTTATGTCCTGAATATTATTATACAAAAGAACATGCTTCTATTTGCAATCTGGAACAATCAAAATCAGACACTTTTACAATCCCAGTAAGTATTTGCTATGGTCAAGTGGACAAATCCAGCAAGTCCTCACATTTCTCAAGAATTATAGAGCCACTGGGTGAGTTTACAGTGCATCTAAATTGTAACTAAATCCTTTCTTTGAAGAAAAAAAAAATCCCGTTCCCTGATGTTAACAATTTGTGCTTTCTGGGAAGATTATACAGGAGGGGTGCCTGTGCCAGGCCAACACTTTAAAAAAAAACTAATTAGCACTTATCCAGGTGCTCTGAGTTCCTTTCATGACTTTCCATCTATCTGAACTTAATTGCTTATACACTGATTTCTAAGGATCTGGCTTCCCCACCCCCTCTCCTTATATACCCTTATTAGTTTCTCTCTGGGAACTTACTTTATAATGGCTTTCTAGTACTGATTCAGCCACTGAACAACTTTGCAATCTGTAGCTGATGGTGTACATTGCCCCCTCCCTCTTTTAAGTTTAGCCATTTATGTATATTATTTGTGGCACTTACAAATATTATGCATTTATTTTGATCCACGATTCATTTTCATTTTCTTTTCCTTGAGAAAACCTAACACAAACACGAAGCATTAAAAAAAATTAATGTTTTTCTCCCCCTTCCATTATATTCCAGATGACCTGTCATCTTCTAGAATGCGCCTCTATTTCTTCATTTCTAATGAAGGCAATCAGAATCTGTTTGTGGTTCAAGCCAGTTTGTGGCTTTACTTGAAGCTGCTTCCCTACGTCTTGGAAAAAGGCAGCCGGCGAAAAGTAAGAGTCAAAGTGTATTTCCAAGACTCGGACACCAGCAACAAGTGGAATGTGGTTGAAAAGAAAGTTGATCTCAAAAGAAGTGGTTGGCACACATTTCCTATGACAGAAGCAATCCAAGCTCTGTTTGAGAAAGGAGAGAGAAGATTGAGTTTGGACATTCAGTGTGAAGGCTGTGAAGAGTATTCAGTGCTGCCAATTTATGTGGATTCTGGGGATGAATCCCACCGGCCTTTTTTAGTGGTGCAAGCCCGATTGGCTGACAACAAGCACAGGATTCGGAAAAGAGGTCTGGAATGCGATGGCCGGACCAATTTATGCTGCAGGCAAGAGTTTTACATTGACTTTAAGATCATTGGATGGACTGACTGGATCATAGCACCAGCGGGTTACTATGGGAATTACTGTGAAGGGAGCTGCCCAGCCTATTTGGCTGGAGTCCCGGGCTCAGCTTCCTCTTTTCACACAGCAGTCGTGAATCAGTACCGCATGCGAGGGCTGAACCCAGGCACCGTGAACTCCTGCTGCATTCCAACCAAACTTAGCACAATATCCATGCTGTACTTTGATGATGAATACAACATCGTGAAGAGGGACGTTCCCAATATGATTGTGGAAGAATGTGGCTGTGCCTGATCTGGAGAAGGATGCTAGAAAGAAACAGAGGGGGGGCAGGGAAGGTGAGGGGGGGAGTGAGAAGATTCCCCTACTGAATGGATTTGGACACACTACTGCTCTTTTTCTTCCTTCTGGGCATGGATGTTTAAACCCTACTGCAGAGGCAACAGTGGCAAAGGCAGCAATAGCACTGAAAATACATATAAATATATATCAATTGCACTCTGTTGTCAGGACAGTGGCAGTCAATGCATCCTGGACACTAAAAGTATGCTACCACATATAAACTAATGCTTTCAAGTTACTTAATCCTACCTATATACCCAAAGACACAAGTGTGTGTGTGTGTGTGTGTGTATACACGTACATACACGTACATACACACATATATACACATACTCATATATACACATACACACAACAACATGAACGCACACATGTGTGATCCAGTTTGGAGGAAGGCATTATGTAAAGGAGTTAAATGTCTGCTGGTGATATATGCATACAGACCAGTAGATTTTTTTTCCTCTCTCAGCCAGCCCTATGAAATGAAATGGTTTTTTTAAAAAAAACACAACAAGAAGAAGAAAACAATCTTATATGCTCAATAGACAAGCATTTCAGTGACCAAACAAGCAACCAACTACCATCATTTCTAAGGTCTAAATTGAAGCAGCAGGTTACCTGCTCTGTGCAAAATAAGTCCTTCCTGATGGGAAGTGTAAGATATGCATATAGCGCTTCCAGGAGAGAACACGCTAATGAAACCAGTCTCTCTCTTAACTATACGTATGTATGTATGCATGTTTGTGTGTGCGAGAGGAGAGAGAGGGAGGGAGAAACAGTACCATGTGATTAATATCGGAAATGGTAGCTGTATTCTTCTGAATGATAGATTGGCATGATTTTATACTTTATTGGATATGCCATCCATATGGACAATTATCCCTGTTAAGTTGTCAAAAAAAAGGGGGGGAGGACTTGGCCCTTCCTGTTCTAGTTTTGCTCATGGTCCGTACTACACACAAAAAGATTTGCAACATCAAAACCTGGAGTTGAAGTTCCATGCTTGGAGTAACAGTAAGATGACAATGGGAATAGCTGAAGAGAACAGAAGAGAGGAAAGAGAAGCCAGTGTTAGCACAAGTAAATTTATGAGCCATAAGAGAAATCTCAATCACATAGTGGATATATTTGGGGAAAGGAGTAGCGCACAGTGTTTGAAATGGTGAGACTGCTTAGTACATCCTGAGGAGGGGAAAGAGAGAGAGAGAATGCACAAGTAGAGGGTATTACATTTAGTTTGGTTTCCAAACACTTCCATATCAAGGGTGGCTGCAGAGCTCAGAAATCCATGCTACACTACAGCACTCGCAACCTGCTTGAATGCACGTTCCTATAGCACTTGCAGATTTCCAATGCCTTGACTGGTTGGTACTTGATGGTGCACTTCCTTTTGCTCACTGTTCTCTAGATTTAAAAACAAGTGCCGCATGAGCTATGCAATTTAAAAGTGTCAACCCAAACTAGATGAAACTGGACTGAAATGAGACGGTACTTTTTATATTTTTTTTATACTTGAAATTAAATCTTTTGCTTCTTTTTTTAAAAGCGAGTGATTGGTTTTCATGTTTGCACTGATGTAGTTGCATGACTTAGGAGAAACTATCCTTGGGGGGTGGGAGTGCGGGGAAAGGTTATTTTTATACCAGCAAAAAATACTGGATACAATGAAAATATATTACACTGAAAAGTTTGGAACCAAAGAGGCCAACAATTTTAATTATAATTTTTATCAGATGGCAAGGCCCCGGTATCTACAGTCACACGACGATACTGAACATTAAGGCCTGTCAATTTCTTTTCAGGGTACAAAATAGATTCCATTGTCTTTGGATCAGTATCTTTTCTATGCCCTCCTATGTTGGAGACATTCCAAGATGTGGATCCTTTAAAGAAGAAGAAAAGAAGACCCCCAAATTGTTGTTTATTTAATAAAGCCCCTTGTAGGTTCTGTTCCATAGTAATTTAAATACCAAACAACATTCACTTACATTTGCTGTCCGGATATTTTGCATTTGTGTACAGTTTAAGTAAATAAAACAAAAGAAGAATAAAAAAAAAAGTTTGAGAACTACAGCAGCTTCTTGCAGTTATGCTGAACTGTTAGAAAAAGCTTTGTTAAAAAGTATCTTTAGCTTGGGGGATCAAGGCCTGATTGCTGAACACGCTTATGCACTGTTGAATGGAAGCATGAATGCGGAACCGTTGGTCGGATAAGGGCCAGGGAACTTAGCGCAGGTGCAAACTCCATTAAATTCCACAGGGCTAATGTTTTGAGCAAACAATTCAGGGGAACATGGCCTAGGGCCTTGCAAATCCCAAGATTAACTGAAAACAAGCATGCTTTTGCTCTTCCTCAGCCATCGTTTCACAATATTCTTAATACCCCTTGTGGAAAACAAGGTTTTTTTTTAAAAAAATTTTTTTTTAAAAAATTACAAACTGAAGACGATTGGGATGAAATACCCTACATGGGTCATGGTGGCCATGTTCAATTCAGAGAATGCTTCCTTTGGTGACTTTCTGCTACAGAACCCATATGCATCTGCTGCAGGGTTTTAGCAAGGAAAGGGTGTGTGTTTGTCTGGAATTTAGGGGCAGCATTTTTCAAGTTGTCACCCTCCTTCAGCCTTTTCTTCATTCCTGACTTAATGCACCATTTTGCTCGCACCACGTTAGTAGAAAAAACGTGGGATATTTGGGTGATAGTTTCCGTTCTGTGTTTCAGGATACCTTGGTAATCAAACATCTTGCTTTACAGGTTGAAGGCCAATCTTTTCACAATAATATTGGTCAGTGTCTAAATAAAGATGATCAGGGAATGAGATATGACTTTCCCAGAAGCTCAATTGCACTTTGGTCACAACCTGTAACAGGTCTTCTTGTCACCCTGCCTCCCAGAAAAGGAGTGGTAGAACACAAATGCTCCCCATCCCCCCTTCACACCATATTGTTGTCCTAGGATCCTGTTTATAAAAGCAGGAAAAAAATACCTATTTTTAAGAATAGGAAAGATGGATATGACTGCTTAAAATCTTGGCTTGAGAACCATGGAAAGCCAAGATCCATTGAAGAAGAGGAACATGCAGGTTGGCAGGTGATTTGAGCACTCATGGAAACTATTAGTGAAGAAAGAGCTTTGGAAATCTAAGAGCTGTGATCCTGGAAGGTAGTAGGTTGAGGTTGACCACATGCCCTGTACCAGGGGTGAAATCCAGCAGGTTCTAACAAGTTCTGGAGAATCGGTAGTAGAAATTTTGAGTAGTTCGAAGAACCAGCAAATACCACCTCTGGCAGGCCCCAGAGTGGGGAGGGAATGGGGATTTTGCAGCATCCTTCCCCTGCCACGCCCACCAAGCCATGCCCACAGAACCAGTAGTAAAAAAAATTTCGATTTCACCACATGCCCTGTACATGATGGAGAGCCTGTTACCTCACAATTACTAAGTTCAGCCTATGTAGAATATTGTATGAGGCTTCAAACGTTTCCCATATCATTTCACAGTTCAAAGCAAAATTGCTAGTAGTGGACTTCCAAGAAAATTTATTTGCTGTTAGTGATATTCCTGCTTAGGAATTTCTGACAACTTTCCTAGGTCAAACCAGAACTCCTTTAAGATAGAATTTGAAAGTAGGCATATAGGCCCCTTTCTAACCCTGAGCTAAAATGTAAAGATCAAAAGCTACTACTTGTACACCTCAAATAATAATCCTCCAATTCAGATTGCGACTCCAGCATTAGAAAAATATTTTAATGAAAAATATACCAATTTCATCTGAATACTAGAAAGATTTCTCTTACAAGAAAGATACACATAGTCCTCATTTAGTAACTGCTTAGTGACCATTAACAATTACTTGCTGATGAAAAAGTAACTTTGCAACAAATCCTCACGATTTTGGTCTTTTCAGGTCTGTAAAGCAAAGGGAAAGCTAAAATAACATCGTAAGCACAATCAGAGTTTCACTTAGTAACTGTTTCACTTAACAACTGAATTGCTGGTCCTAATTGTTCTCACTAAAAGAGAACTACCGGCATCAGAACCTTCAAAGTAAATGTTTTTATTTAGGAAATTGCATTAGTGGTAGGAAGAAGTATTTTCATCAATTGAATCAGCCACTGAAACCATTTTTGAATTAGGCCTCTCTCTCAATATTTTTAAAAATTTAAAAATATGGTCTCTGCCATCTGAACTACTAACACCCTCATTTCCAATGTAGTATTTTTTTTTCTCCAGAATTTGAGCTCATTAATCTTCAGATAGTTTGCCAAACCCAGTGTGCGTATCTTCTGATACCCTGGCCTAAACAGCCTGATAGCCAAGCCTTGTGTCTTCCCTCCATTATTTAAAGAGGAAAACAGATTTGTGTTTTTAAAATCCCTATTGTCAAAGCAAGGATTACTTTGCAAAGCCCCCATACTCTACAAAATAATGCATGGTTGAAGTGTCTTCAGCTCCTGGCTTAGGCTGCATTCATTTAATCTCTGCAGTGATTTAAATGCTGGGAAGGTTTTTGACAGTGGGAAAGTTCAGTATTTCCCACAATGGTGCATTCCAGATATGCTGAACTTCAACTTCTAGAATCCCCCAACCTACATGGACAACACATTGTAAGGCACTTGTTTAAGTAGTAAATTGTAATTGTTTCATATTAAAACATTCATATATGCTTCCATGCTTGTTTACAACCATCATCATTATCATCATGTGACAATATTAATTTATATTAACAACATTTTAGGAAAGAGACGGCCTATAATGGGCAAAATAGGAACAGAGCAAATTTTAGAATAGAAAGAAATTGCCGGAGAATAATTCTTGGAAAATAAAACCATCTTGGACAGTTTGAAGTAGCTGGTGGGGATGTAATGTGTCCTGCCAGATACTGGGAAGTAGCTACGGATGCCATTTTGTCCCAGGTATCAGTTTAGAAAACAAATACATATGGTAGCCCGAGGAAGATACACTCATTTACAAATTCATACTAGAATGGAAAGAAGGTCAAAATTTCTCAATCAAAATTCCTTTTTCTTTCTATTCTCCAACTAATTCTTTAAGTAGGGAGGGGAGATCTAGATCTGTCTCTCATTTTAAAAACTGTTTAAAAATAGACATCAAGTCACACATGTTCACAACCTTAAATGCTCTCATAATAATGCATTATTATTCCAATGATGCTGCATTAAGTTATTGTGATTTTTTTTTGGTAATGGTGGTCATCAGCTCACGAGACATCAAAATTTAAGTTGAAAAATGATCTGCCTTTGCCGTATCAATATAAACAAGACTGTTACTTTACCAAAAAATATCACCCAACAAGAAAGCACAATTTTCATACAACCATTGCTAAAAGTCACTGAGGTTGCATACAGTACTACAGAAATTTGTAATTGAGGGCTGAAAAAATCCTTGTCTGTCATCTACTATAGTAGTCATCCAGTCTTGCTTTCAGGAAACTACATTCAATAACCTGATAGAAAAGAAGACCCCTTCTTGCATACAAATGTTATCTTGCATACAGAGGAAAAACAAGAATATAAACAAGAGAATCAAATTGAATGTGGAGATCTTAGAAAGAGTGCAGAGAAGAGCAACAAAGATGATAAGAGATCTGAAGGCTAAACTGTACAATGAATGGTTAAGGGAATTGGGTATGTTTAGCCTAACAAATAGAAGGATTGGGGAGACATGATAGCTGTCTGCCAATATTTGAGGGACTGTCACAGCTATGAAGGAATTGACTTATTCTCCAAAGCACATGAGGGCAAGACAAGAAATAATGGGTGGAAGAGAGAGATCCAACCTGGAAGTAAGGAGAAATTTCCGGATTGTGGGAGCAATTAATCAATGGAACAATTTGTTTCCCAGAGTTATCGGTGCTGGAGGTTTTCAAGAAAACTTTGGACATCCCTTTGCCTGGAATGGTATAAGGACTCCTGGCTTGGGCAGGGATCAGACTAGAAGATCTCTGAGGTCCCTTTTGGCCCAATGATTCTATGCTTTGAAAAGGGACTCGTTTTGAAAGTTGACATGGCAGGTAATACAATATATGGCAGCCAGGCAGTGAGTGGATGAACCCGTTATTGTAATGTAATGACATACATCTGGTCGAGGGGTGGGTTCTACTTACCTTAACTACTGGTTTGCTTTGTTCGCTTTGCTTGCTCACTTCTGCACATGTGCAGAAGCTTCTGCGCATGCGCAGATCACCTATGATGACGTCTGGGTTGGTGGGCAGAGCCTCCCACCGGTTTTACTACCAGTTCTTGCGAATCGGTCTGAACTGGGGGCAACCCTCCACTGCTCTGGGCTGATCTAATTATTCCACTGGTTTAGTTTATAAAGCCCACATAGTTTTGATCCAGGATACCTAAAGACCATCATTTCCTAAGGAGATCTGCCTCTGGTCCAAGTATGCAGAGTGGGAATGTATTTTTTTTTCCTTAAGGAAAAGTGAGGAGGACAGAAACCCGCCAAAAGCCCTTCTCCATGATAGCCCCAATATTTTGAGAGGCTGTTTCAGGAATTATGCCTAGAGTTTTGAGTATTGATTTTTGATAGAACCACAAAGGTTCTAGCTGTTTTGATCAAAGGGGAGTTTGATTTTAGTGATGTTGGTATTGTTTATAAGATTTTTGTAATTATTGGATGGTCATTTTTATTTGAGTTGCTATTTGGACTGCTGAGATCTTGAGTCTTTTTTGGTGGTGGTGGGGATTGGTAGCTGATTTATTCATATTTTAACCTTATATTGGTAAACTATCCAACATCTTAGGAACTGGATTGTATATAAATACACATAAGTACATAAATACCCACACTCAGAGATTCAGAGACTCAAGATGGAGATGAATCGGGACAACAGTGAAGCTTCCCAATAATTGTCCTATAAAAATCATTCTAAGAACTCAGGATAAACTCATCCAGGAGGACCCCAAGGACCCCAAAACAACATCCAGTGGTCTGTAGGCTTCTCTTGCCTTAGCTAAAGTTCGTGGCTATGTCAGGAAAAATGGATTCATGGGGAAAGTAGCAAGATGAAACCCATTGCCTAAGCCACAAACAATGGGTGAAGGACAAATATAACAATTTGGAAGAGTCACATCAAGTCCCAGACCAGTCCTCAGACAGAGATAGGCAGGGCCCAATTTCTTCTAGAAAATGCACACGTTACTGAGTTGGAGCAATTCATGAAGGAATGGGCTAAAATTCCTACACATCGAAGGGAAAGAGCAATCACTAATTACAAGACACATTTGGTTGTCAGCTACTGCTGCCATCATCAGTTACTGGTTCTAAAAGGGCAATTTCATTTTCACATTGGCACCTTGAATGTTGGATGATTGCTTCGCAAACAAGTGAAGCAAGCACCAAGCGTTGGTGTTATTTTTTCACTTAGACTCTGATAACATTGAGTAGCAAAGACATGAGGAAATCCAAAGAGGAACAAATACTTTTTCCATAGAGAAATCTGTGGTGTTGCAAAATTCGTCAAGGAGGGATGCTGTATACTTTTTCACACAGCAATCATGCTGTTCAAAGGATTGTATTGTGAAAGGGAATGTTTTTTCCCCCCCTCATACGTTCTGAGTTTAAGGGCTCTTTTATCCATGTATATTGATTTATCACCTGGTAAGTACCATAATGAAAGGAGGCACGGTTAAAGATGCTGAGCTTGTCAGCTGGAAAGCTGACAGCCCGGGTTCAAGACCTGAGTGTTGCACATTGGGATGAGCTCTTGTTACTTGCCCCAGCTCCTGCCCACGTAGCAGTTCAAGAGCATACAGATGCAAGTAGCTAAATAGGTACCACTTCAGTGGGAAGTTAACAGGGTTCCAGGCAGTGGTGGGATTCAAATTTTTTTACTACCGGTTCTGTGGGCGTGGCTTGGTGGGTGTGGCTTGGTGGGCGTGTCAGGGGAAGGAGACTGTAAAATCTCCATTCCCTCCCCACTCCAGGGGAAGGTTACTGCAAAATCCCCATTTCCTCCCGATCAGCTGGGACTCGGGAGGCAGAGAATAGATGGGGCCAGTCAGAGGTAGTATTCACCAGTTCTCCAAGCTACTCAAAATTTCCGCTACCGGTTCTCCAGAACTGGTCGGAACCTGCTGAATACCACCTCTGGTTCCATGCACCTTTGGTGTATAGATATGCTTGGCACATGATCCCAGAAATTATCCCTTGGTCAGGAAACAGAGATGCGCATCAGCTCCTAAAGTCAGACACAACTGGACAGAGGAAACCTTTACATTTACCTTTAAGTACAATATCACCTGAGATTAGTGAAAACTGTCCACAGAATTATTATATCTGCATGTATTTATTTACTGAAACTATTTCTATTATTCTTGTCTGAACACTATTTGTTTATTTGATTATATCCTGCCTTTATTATTATTACAAATAAATCAAAGCGGTGAGGATATCTACTGCTTTTTCCTCCCCCTATTCTCCCCACAATAACCCTATGAGGTGGGTAGGACTGAGAGAGAGAGTGTGTGTCTGGCCCAGAATCAAGTAACTGGCTTTCATGGCTAAGGCAGGACCTGAATTCGCAGTTTCTTGCTTTCTAGCTGATGCCTTAACTGCTAGAGCAAACTTGCTCTCAATAATAATTCAAATAATTACTGAATTCAAAAAACTGTAACATAAAAC
This sequence comes from Stegonotus admiraltiensis, assembly GCA_032468215.1. NCBI lineage: Eukaryota > Metazoa > Chordata > Lepidosauria > Squamata > Colubridae > Stegonotus > Stegonotus admiraltiensis. The sequence goes on from JANHZT010010680.1 coordinate 179,344, forward strand.
ATATAACGTCCATGAAATCTATCAAAAGCACTTAAAACTTCTATTTTTTTTTTTAAAAAGGAGTACAGTAATATTGGGAAGAAATTCTTTCCTCCAATGTCAAATAGGCCTCCGCAAACAGGGATTTGCCTTTCCTAAAGAAGGGGGGTAGTTCAGAATAAGAAGGCAGACCCTGAATTGAGGTTAAGGATTTGTTGCAGCAGTTCAGATGTGATATAACTCAAGTGAACAGGTTAACATTGCTAGGTCACGGTGGCTGAGAAACAGCCAGAGCAGTACATTAAAGCAGTGGTGAAATCCAATTTTTTTTACTACCGGTTCTGTGGGCGTGGCTTGGTGGGCATGGCTTCGTGGGTGTGGCTTGGTGGGCATGGCAGCAGAAGGATACTGCAAAATCCCCATTCCCTCCCCACTCCTGGGAGAAGGATATTGCAAAATCTCCATTTCCACCCCACTCTGGGGCCAGCCAGAGGTGGTATTTGCCAGTTCCATGAAGTACTCAAAATTTCCGCTACTGGTTCTCCGAACTGCTTAAAATGTCCGCTACTGGTTCTCCAGAACCTGTCATAACCTGCTGGATTTCATCCCTGCATTAAAGGTAGTCCTTGGCTTATGAGCACAGTTGGGGCCAGGATTTCTGTTTCAAAGTATGGCAGTTGTTAAGTAAGTCATGCCCGATTTTACAACCTTTTTTTTTTGCCATGGTTGTTAAGCCAATCAGTTGTTAAATGAATCACATGGTTGCTAAGTGAATCCAGTTTCCCCCATTGGCTGCTTATCAGAACCTGTCACAAATGGGAAGGGAAGGTCACAAATGACAACCACATTTCCCTGGGACTCTGCAACCATCGTAAATACATGCCAGTCACCAAGTGCCCAAATTTTAATTTTGATCACATGACCCTGGGGGGTGCTGCGAGTCATAAATGCAAGGATTGGTCATAAGTCACTTTTCCCAATGGCATTGTAATGTGGAATGGTCACTAAACTACCTCTACATACAGTTACGTAAACCTGTTTCCTGCAATGCTATTACCTAAATTCAGGGGACAAGTCAAAATCTGGGAGAACTCCCAAGTATAAAATCAAACTTTCATTATTGAAGTGCATAAAAATCAAGCAAAGAGTGTGCATCTTTTTTTTTCTGCTGCTTCTCGAACCCTTGCTATTAAATTATTTCAGATTAAGACTGCTTAAACCTGAGGGTTTTTTTTAAAAAAAAACCTGGCCTGGACCCAACAGAATTAATTCTTGATCAGAAGAGTGCAACCTGCTTCCTTTTAAATTTTCTGAACTCTTTCTCTTCTTCCCACAGTCAGCCAAGTCTCTCACTTCCTCCCTTTGCTGTTTCAACCTTGGAATTAGAGTGACTGTTGCAACAGAGCCCACTGAGAGAGATACTTCTGCCTTATGAAATCAATGGGAAAACTCAACATTAACGTCAGTCTTGGTGTGACTTTCTAAAAAGGACTGTAAGAAGAATGTAACGAAATGTTGTGACCGAGGTGAAGCGAAGCAGGCCGTTTCTTTCCCACACTTGAGACCGTGGAACAGATATATTCTCATGAACTTAATCCCTTAGCCCAGGGGTCCCCAACCTTTTGGACCTCAGGGACCACTAAATTCATAATTTTAAATCCCGTGGACCACTAATATGATC
>JANHZT010010680.1:201961-214743 GCA_032468215.1 Stegonotus admiraltiensis
ACCCTTGTCAAGTTGGAGTAATTAGCTGATAAGGTTTTTTGTTTTGAAATTAAACCGTGTTGGTGCAGCTGGTGTGTTTGTGTAGCTTGTTTCTGGAATTCGGACGCGGGGGGAAACAGAACAAGTCCAAGGAAACTACTGCTGATTCCTTATGTCATCACGTTTCTCCTGCTGACACCGCCATGAATTCAGCTATGGTGGAAGCATTCCAAACCTGGAAGCCAGCATTCAAGGCTAAAGATGTTCAACATCTGCTTGTGTTTTGAAATGACTTTAAATGATTTATACCTGGCTTTGCACACACCTCATAGTGCTGCTGGCCCATCTCCTATTTCTGTCAGATAAGACTGTCCAAGTCTTTCAAAATCCTGACCACTTTCTCTTGGACATCATCTGGACCAGAGGTGGTATTCAGCAGGTTCTGACCAGCTCTGGAGAACTGGTAGCGGAAATTTTGAGTAGTTTGGAGAATCGGCAAATACCACCTCTGACTGGCTCCACCCCCATCTATTATCTGCCTCCTGAGTCCCAGCTGATCGGGAGGAAATGGGGATTTTGCAATATCCTTCCCCTGCCATGCCCACCAAGCCACGCCTACAGAACTGGTAGTAAAACATTTTTGAATCCCACCACTGATCTGGACACCTCACAGCCATTTGTTATTTGTTTTATCTCTGATATAATCATCAACACTGTTACACTAGGCAGATCAGCACTCATTTATCTTGTTTCTAAATGTTAACTACTCACAGGAGCTCACTCCAGCAGAACATAATTAAATCACATGGGACAAGGTCCTTATGACCTTTGGTGCTTTGGTATGCTGTGGTATGCTGTGGAAGCTCATCAGCTGATTACTTTAGTTTCTTCAAGTTCCTACACCCAGCCTTTGAGTAGATATAAATTCAAGTTGACATAAGTCAATATATACTGCCTTCTATGTAATGTGTAGCCAGGTGAAGAATATTCCCAGTAAACGTCTATTGCCTCTGCCTACACCATGGGTGCCAAACTCGATCATGTCACATGATGTATCACGATGTTTTTTACCTTTGCAGAGTCCGGATGGGCATGGCTTATGTGTGACGCATCTGGCCCATGGGCCGCCAGTTTGACATCCCTGGCTTACACTAATAAGGCTTTGGCCAATCATCTTCTTGGACTTCATTACAGATTTATCTAAATCCAAAAAAGCTATGCAATCTTGACATTGTGTATAATAACTCATATTATGCTGTACTAGAGTTTCTTGATAGCTTAAAAGATGATCCAGCATTTTACAAAACATCATCTTTGCATGGAATTTTAGACCACCTGATTTCTGGCTTCAGTCCACAATTCATTGCCAGTTTCTGACATTGTTTAAGAGCCTCAATGTATGGATTCATCTCTGATCAGCACATCCTCTCTAGTTAGATCGTTAGACTGAACTAGTAAAATGGATTATGGAGGAGTACTTGAGTTGCTTGGTCAGTTTCCAGAATAACTACAGTAGGTGGAGCTTCTGGCTTTTGCAGACTCCATCTATAATAACTCGCAGCATATCTCTACACCAATTTTTGCAGGAACTACAAGCAATTCATCAAATCCTCCAGGACCAGCTTCAGAAGGTCAAAGAAGCCAAGAAAAACTTTGTTGATTGACATTGCCAGACTGAAGCTCCCTTGGCATCAGGAGACTTGGTATGGATGTCTAGAAAGCAGCTGCAATACAACAACTACATAAAACACTAGACTACTGATTTCTAGATCCATTTCATGAGATGCTGTAGTCAACCTTGTGGTATACCAAATCAAGCTTCCATCTAGCATCAAAGTACACCTCATATTTCACCATTCCTTACTGGTCCCTGCTGCTCCCATGATCCTGTCCCATGCACCACTATACCTGCTCCACTTTGTCCAAAGTGACAAAGATGATACTTGATTAAAGGGGTTATGGACCAAAAAATGCACATGGGAAGACACAGCCCATGGATACGATCTGCAATTAGTGCAATATTTTAATCACTGCTAACTCCAGAAGCCAAAATTTTAGGTCATGTGGCAACTGAATATCATATTAATAATATTAATAATATCTCACACTGTGCCATGGAATGACCTCCCCTTGCAGTTTCTCGTAGATATTAAACAGAAATGGAAAGAGAATCAAGCCTGAGGCTCTGCACATAAAAAAAACCCCTGTAGATAAAATTCTCCTGCCCGCCCCTCATATATTACAAGTGGACCTGATATCAGAGTAAGGGGGAGAACAGCATAATACTATGTCCTCAGCCCCTCAATATGCGGTTGAGAAGAAGCTCCCAACTCCCCTTAAAACTACAAGATGCTCTTTTGGGCAGTAAATCAAATGCTACCTGTCTATATCTCAGGTCAAAATTCTGTGAACGAATCTAATATGATTTTACCAGTTTGTATCCTCTCCCAAATTAATCTTTAACATTTCTGACATCCCCACCACAAATGTCACCTGTACTGATGCAAGACATGGCAATATCCAGACGTGCTGGTTCACGTAACCATTGCTCCTTTTATTAAAGGGCCATTGATCTTGCTCTTGAGATCTGGCAAGATCCAGCCATGAATGGTGTGAATGAGTTTTTAATGTTTTTAATGTTTAAATATTTTTATAATGATTTTTTAAAATGTATTGTGAGCCCCCCTGAGTCTTCGGAGAGGGGCGGCATACAAATTGAATTAATTAAATTAAATTAAATTAAGTAACAGATGTTTATGCTTTCAGAGTAGGCTCTGAATATACCTAAAGTAGTTACTCTGGGCATGTCTGGACACTTAACAAACTTTGTATTCGGTGATGTGTGCTTTGCACACATCAGCAGTCATCATGGGGGTGTCTTCGCTTACTTGCATATCTGCAGTTAAACCTTTCACATTTGGGAGTGCAATGCTTTTAATCAGCTTTTATTATTATTCAGAAAAATTCAAAATAGGCATTGCTTGATATGTTTTTTTTAATTGCTTGCTGGAGGGATGGAAGGATACAGGGGTGTGTGTATGTGTTTGTGTGTGCGCTTCCAATTAAACTTTGCAATATATATATATATATAAGACAGAAAAGCAGGATGTAGGTTGAATTGTCTTTATTTCCTTCATTTAAGGTGGGGGATTTCATGAACTCAACCAATGCAAAACTTTAATTGTTTCAGATGCAATCAAAATAGGGCTTACCTTAAAATATAGGTTTTCAATAGAGTCAAGTGAAGGGTTGTGTTAATTTTAAATTTGAGGCTAGCAAGCCACATTTCCTGATGGGATTAGGTATCATGTCATATACGGCAAATTTTGATTGTTTACTTTGATGATACCACTAATTAAAACAACTAAAACACCCCTTTGTAAGTTAGTGTGCACTGTTAGTGTGTACTTATGGTGCTGAATCACTGGAATATATAAAAGAATGATCTCTGAGCCCTACAAAAATGATTTTTTCCCTATATATTTGCCTGGTGTTGGCTCTAATGAGACACCCAATGAATGAAGGTAGTACCACATTCAAAAAGCAATCGCTGTTATTTCTTCTTCCCAAAACAAATTTGCACCCGAAATAAAGCCTAAACAAAATTAGATGACAGGTGGGTGAAATAGTTGGGAAGCCATTCGGATCAGTTAAATGCAACCATATATTTGTTTGTTTGTTTAAAAAGTTTTTTATTTTTTATTTTTCAAAATACAAACATTCCATCTTTCCTTACACAGTATGTAACCATAATTGAAGGACTTGGGTTTAAAACAAATTACACCCAATTTATACAGGTTTTTATTAAGTTAAGTGACATGGATGGTTCTGCTGACTAGTGCATATTTGAATAATTTGTTGTACCTCAAAGGCTTCCAGTGCCATTCCTAGACTAAATGAAGCTTTTGTTGTTTTGTAGCCAAGGTGTGATACACATTTTAAATAAAGTAAAATTGCTTTCCGGAATCTGAATTCAGTGTTCCAGGTGTCTGGGTGGGCAATCTTTCCAAATCTGAAGGGAACTTGGTTCTTTTTGCTGTCAGTCACGGCTGCTGGCAGGTGGGTTACTGTGTCACAAGAAATGGTTACATTCAGATACAGTGTTGGGATAACAATGGTCTTTTTCAGACTGTGGACTTTACGTTTCTCATGTGAAGTGGAGCAAAAAATTGGACAGAACAAAATACTGAAGAATAAATGGTGAGGTACAAAGTAAGTGTCCTACTGGGTCTTTTCTAAAGCTCCTTTCTGTAAATCAGCGAAATCCAAGGCTAAAGGGAAGAGACAGCCAAGCAAACAACCAAATTCATAGAGCAAGGACACCACAGTTCAACCCTGGGCTACAAATATTCTCTTCTATTGGAGGGGCATGTTCAGAGATGAAAAGATAAGGCAGAGAGCTACATTGCAGAGGCTTTTATATGGTAGAGAGAAAACAATCTTTTGCCAGAACCATTGATGGAACAGGAAGAAGTGGTCAGTTCTAATCACTGCAGAGAAAATATGGATGGGATACAGAAAAAATAAGAAGGATAAGATTGGCATGGTGATTAAGGCATCAAGTTAAAACCAGATGACCATGAGTTCTACCCTTGCTTTGGGCACAAAGCCACCTGGGTGACCTTGGGCCAGCTCTTTTCTCTCAGCCCCAGGAAGCAAGCAAGGGCAAACCACTCCTGAAAAACCTTGCCAAGAAAACTGCAGGGACTTGTCCAGGCAGTTGCCAGAAGTCAACACTAAAGGCACACACACACACACACCTACACACACACACACACCCTATGAGAAGAGTTTATGAATGGCCCAATATACCTTGGAAATTGATAGATGGCCTCTGACTTGAAGCCTTCAAAATGGCTTTATAATATTTGTTGCACACCCTTGCTACAGATGTTAAATGCTGATGGGACTGGAGCCGAGATCAGTTCCTGGTTTGGTTCAAAATAAATAGCTATACAAAAACATTTTATTCACCTATCAAAAATTGCCCTCTGAATCCTCATCAAGTCACTGCTACTTACACCGTAATACAACAACAACAAATTCGCTGCAATATCAACAGGTCTAAATAAAGAAAGCTCAACAGATAATGTTGAAAAAAACACTCTGTACGATAAATAGCATTAAATGTTTGTTTTAAAATAGATTTGTTCAAAATAGTGAAGAGGGTCCCAGTGTGTTATTCAACCCTGCTCCACTGCTTCCTTGACTCTTTCCTGTCTGCAGTTGAATCAATTGGCTGGAGCAGATCCTTGTCTCAACGCATAAGGAGGACACACTTCTAAATTCTATAGCTCCATTCTAAAGTGTAACTCATGACTGCTCTCTAGCCTCTTTTTCCTTCTCATAGTGTGACTCAAAGCCCTGAATCCCACGCAGTTCCCGGCAAGGGGAGCCTGCTGGTAAGGGCTTGAACTTTAATCATACATGTCCCAGGAACAAAGTGTAATCATGTTTTAGATGAGCTGGAACAAATGATTTGCTCAGGATAATAACCCGCTTATGTTGTGCTCCAGTCTTCTACTCTTTGATTGTTGTTGGACTGGGTCTAGCAACTGGAGATTTGGCAAAATTTTAACTGGCTGTGATGAATATCTCACAAGGCAGAAGGTGTGCTGTTTTAGTTCAGAAAACTCATTGTAGATACTAGTACTAATATACTTCATTGAGATAAGAGGGAACAATAACTAGAACCAGGATCTGGATTCCTGGTTTTTTCTTGAAAGCAGGTTTGGTCAGTCAATCAGTTAATATCATTCACATTAACTTCACTGATAGTTTTGGTACCTTGTTAAGCAAGTGTCTCCATTTTATTGATGGACAAGTCTTAGATTATTTTTTTTTTAAGCAATTACAGCTATATTCCTTTTTCTTCCGAGCATGCAAGACCGATGATATAGGGCTTCCATGTTGTTCACCCCTGATAATGTCTTCTGGTTATCTTTAAATTAACATCCCAGTGATGTAAGCTTTCATTAGATTGGATGAGTTAATTCCCTGATCTAGAGTGTGATTTATATAATCCAGCATATTATAATTCTAATTCCTAGATAAGAGATATACGTTTTCTGCTTATGGCTTTTGGGGGGAAATGTGCATGTATCATATAAGCATTAGAAACACTTGAAAACCAATAGAAAATCTGATACTGATTTCGGTGACATGTAATTTGCCACTGTTGCTTGCAATTCAGGTAATGATTACATTTTAGCTAAAATTCACAGCTTAAATTGTCTTTTTTTTTCCACATTTGCTCACGTGCTTATTTCTCTTCCACTGAAAATTTAAAGTACTTCATCTTTGTGAGGTTGTACCCAAAACTGATTTGGAGTACACCAATTTCTCCTGATATATAACAGATAACATGAATTAGGTATGTATTTTTCTTAAACATAGACGATTCTGCCTGCTCATTCCCTTATTCCTACTCAGAATAGCTGAAAGAAGTTTGTTGTGGTGCATGCTGAAACTAAACAATTTTCAATGTCTTATTATTAGGAAAAATATGATTGGGGAAAAAAATCAGTTGAATGCTGTTGTAAGATTATTATTCCTAATATTATCTGTCAACCTTACTTTCAAGTTATATTGCTATGTGTAGAAATAAAGGCCCCATTAACTACTCTTTTAGCAGATGGAATCTATGTTTTCTTTCCAAGAATTAAAATGAGGAGTTTAGAACTGAGTTTCTTGATATGTTAGTCACATTTGTCAAATGATGTACCATCAATGGATGCTGATAGTGAAAGGGGAAAACATTGGTACAGCTAAATATGTGTTGAAAGGTATCATGGGGAAAAAATGCTTCCAATGCCTGTTTGTGGCATGGTTAGGTGCAAGAGGGCAAATAGTTGTGACAATTACAGACTAGCATAAGGGAGAATGCCTGAACCAGCCAACAGTGAAAAATACAAGGAAGTAAACAAGGAGGGTAAATGGCATAATTTGTACTGGATAAAGATCTAACTGGTGCTCAGTGCACCATGGGGAAATAGTGTAGAGGCATAACAGCATAGATACCAATAGAGGAAAATAAATACCAATCAAGGAATGAAATGAGGGGTCCTTGGTACTCTCTGAGCTTAATTATATTCTTGCAGACATTTTATTACCCAAACTAGGCAACGTCATCAGTGCTAGTAGTCGTAGTGTTACTAGCACTGATGATGTTGCCTAGTTTGGGTAATGAAACATCTGCAATGAAACAACCAAGCTCAGAGAGCACCAAGGACCCCTCAACAGCATAGATGATTAGCATTAGCAGAGTAGCTAAGGTGAAGGTGAAGTAAATGATCTTAGTACTTAGTACTTGGATTGTAATTTTAGTATAGTTTTAGTATAGTTAGACCATGTATAATTGACAGACTGGATTTTATCATAGATTTTAGTTGTTATTTATTATTTTATACTAGAATTTTCAATTGTATATTTACTAAGTGTTTTTATTTGTTCTGGTCTCTGGTCTATGACTGTAATAAACTGAATTGAATTGATAGTCCTGCTCTGCTGATATTTGTATCAAGGCAGACTTTAGAATTAGGCTCAATGTACAAAGACTTTGTACATCATTAGCTTCCTGATATACAAAGTAACTTGGGCTTCTGTACATATATAAACTGCCTGAATTATAGCTGTGGGTATTATGGACTCTTGGGAGTATAGGGACTGCTGGTACAGGGAAACTTCTCTGAAGCCTTGTTTGCAGACACAATAGCGTCTTCCATCTCTGCTAAACACACAAAGGCATGTGCTCCTCTTGGAGGAATAAGTAAATATTGACTTTCACTCTTATCTACTAAATTAAGAACTGATAAGAAATGAAATGTCCAAGGTGTAAACAGAAATATTCCAGTCTAGCACTGAGCCACTATTACAAAGATTGGTCCATGTTTAACATTTCTTATTCCTCTGTTTTAGAAATCTACTGTTTATACTCCCCGTAATTCTTTCAGAATGTGGCCTTCGTATGTCTGGCTTTTAATCATTGCTAGAGTAGCCAGGAACAACTATGCACATGGCAAAAGAAAACCGAAATCCATATTTTAATTAGGAATTAAAGTCTGGGTGTTTTATGATCTTATCATTCCGTAACTTCCTTTTTAGTTTTAACAAGGCAGTCCTAAGGCTATCTATTCAGAAGAAAGATGCATTGATTTAGTCAGTTCTAGTCATATAAGTATGAATGGTATTGTTACATTAGAAAGGCCATGAAGTAAAATTAGGAAATTACAAAACCTTCAAAGATCTTCTTGGGAAGCGAATTTCCCCTAGCAATCATTCAATAGCATCATCTGGGACTTTCCATGGTGCCAAGCCACAGCTTGCTTCCTGTTCCAATGACAAAGTTTTCTATAAACATGGAGGAAGATGAGATCTGGTTCAATAGAAAGTATAATGATTCCACTGACTGGTTTGTATGCATGTATGTGAATTTTTTTCCCATGATGCCAGATCAGATATAGTTTGAACAAGCAAAGCAAACCCCAAAACTCTATGCAGATATCCTCCTGAATTTTGTCTTCCTAAAACAATGGAATTTTCTCAGTCAAATCAGTAAGACAACAACAATATTTTAAGATGATGTTGTTTCTTTATTTCTTTGTTAGGCTTTATACCTTTCTGAGAGCTTTCATGGGCCTCTCCTTTCCTTTTATTCTAATTGCAACAACCCTGTGAGATAAATTGTACTGTCCCTAGCCCTTCAAAGTAGATCAGATCAGGAAACAGATATGAGAAGAAATACTACAGTTCTATTTTATTACTATAGGTTATAATAACAGAGACTTGGAAGCATGACAGAATGTCTCTTTCTCTTATGTTTATACCAAAGATAAGCAAGGTAACAAAATTTGAGTTTCTTTGTATATTTATTGCTTTTGCAGGATAATATAATGTTTTACTAATATTTGCTGCACCCCACAAAGACTTGACCCAAAAAGTCACTCACTAAGTTTTCATAGTTGAAGGTGGATTTGGACCTGGGTTTCCCTTATTTTAACTACTACACAACAATGGAAATATAGATGGGTATAAAATAGGAATGAATAAGATATGTTATCACCAGATTATTAACTGTAAAGCACTGTTTTGGCCAATTTAAATAGTGAAATATATTTTGCTATCATTATTCTCAATTTATGGTATCCATCAAATTCCCAATTACCAACCAGGGTAGAGAATGCAATCTTCCTCTTTTCCACTTTCTATATTTGTACTCCCCCCACCCTGCCCTCGATCTTTACTAAGCTTTTAGAGTAATATCCCCATTGGTTTTTTCTGCTGTCCTCCATTACTCTTTCTTATTGAATTGTTTTCAAAAATCTTTTCGTCGTTCTCTTTTAAGAAACTTCAGCCCATTTTAATCTGCTTTTCCCATTAGCTTCCTCTTTCCATAGAATTCTCCTTAGAATTGCTGTGAGTTTGTTAAAAATCTGGTTTTTTAAGACCCAAAGTGAAAGATACTCTGAACATACAATATTAATTTCTCCTCCATGTCTTTGGCTTCTGTTTCTTTTGAACATATGGTAGGCTTCAAGTATTATATTTCAATCATGGAAACCATCTTGTCCCATCCCACCTGTAATGTTTATTAAATTAATGTTTGTTTTTCTGCATTGGAACTTCAGACTCATTTATTTCTCATGTTCTGAACACATAGGGAAAGGCCATGGGTTTTATAAGCCAATGTTGTTACAGATATTTCATTTAGCGTTTTGATAAACCTCAGTATAACAATGTTCCCACATCCTTCTTCCATATACAAAACTTTATCTGAACTCCTTTCTTCAGGATTTTCATCACTAACCATTACCAGATTCAGTTTCCAATGCATAGAATCAGGCTTGCAATGCTTCAGTTTGACCAGTTCTTGTGAAAGGCAGCTAGTCTCATGTGAGCTGTCCATCATCCAATTCATTCAAATCATGGTCCCAGAAACCCAAACTCTCTCAACATGACTTGCATAGCCAATCAATCAGATTCAGCATTCTTCTTTCCCTTTGCAGACCTTTTCCACAGACTGGAAGAATGGATGAGAATATCATGTAAGCCCTCGGGATCTTGAACTTACATCCTAAAGTTTCAAAGTCTGTGGGGATGTAGTTGGATCTGTTCTTTGCAGTATCATTTTTCTCCACACGGATGCGCAGGAAGGGATAATTGTCATTGGATTTATAAATCTTGGAATAAGTCTTGTCAGTGGATTGATTAGTCTTACATGCTGTTCTGTCATCTCTTATCCTTGCTTGGGGCACACAACCCACTTCATATTTGTTTCAATTCCTCATAGTAGTGAGTCATCAGCTATCACAAATTTTCTCTTTGTTTTCTGGCAGGGCAGAGTTGCACCTCTTCCCTTTGGGGGATTCAATATTATTTCTCTTATTTCACTATGTATTTTTCTATTCCCCCAAATCTCTTCCTTTTTCAGACTTCAAAATATGACTGTTAGCTTAGAAGAAAGTGTTGTTCACGACTCCTCTTTAAACTTACTCATCAGACTTTACCAACAAACCTCTTTTCTTTTCCTGCTTTATTTATTTATTTATTTGTTGGTTGGTTGGTTGGTTGGTTTGCTGGCTTGCTTGCTTACTTGCTTACTTGCTTGCTTGCTGGCTTACTTACATAGTTATTTATTTATTTGATATTGCTTCCTATTCGCCCATGGCGACTCAAGGCGGCATACAGAATATAAAACCTCATTTAAAACAATAAAAAGAATCAAATAAATTAATATAATAAAATATAATAAAATCACCCCTCACTCCCCACCCTGGGCACAGCAGATCATATGAACCATTTAATGGGCTCCATCCTGCTATGGGTTCCCTAGGCCTGCTGGCAGAACCAGGTCTTCAAGCGCCTTCCAGAAGAGTATTAGAGTGGGTGCCATTCTAATCTCTGGGGGAATGATGTTCCAGAGAGAACATCGCTGTTCCTCAGTAATTTAACTAGAGCAGGGGTATCAAACTCATGTCGTCACAGTGTCGTCATGTGGTGTATTGGGACTTTTTTCCCCTTTGCTAAACCGGGCATAGGCATGGCCAGTGTGTGATGCATCTGGCCCGCGGGCCGCGAATTTGACAGCCCTAAACTAGAGAATTAGGATTCTCTATTAGGATCTTCATTCAGGAGTTTTACCACTGAAAAAAATGGGCCTTTGGATTAAATTTAATCTCAAGGACCATATGCTTGAATGTTATCCTACATCAGTGGTGGGTTCCTCCCGGTTCGGCCCGGTTCTGCCGAGCCGGTAGCAGTGACGATATGACATCACCGAACCGGTTTTCTTTGTTCGGGAGCTGGGCCCTCCCCCCCCACGTTATTCTTAGCTTTTATTTGGCCCTGCCCCCAATCTATTCACTGCCTCTGAGTCCCAGCTGATTGGCTGGAAGGAAAAAAAACTGTTTAAACTCTTGCTGCGGGGCTTCAAAGGGCCGCCCTACAGCTGATCAGTGTTAAAAAGCAGTGTGGTGGTAGACAAATGCGCTCAAAAAACAAATGGGTAGACTGGTGCCTCCAAAAACAAATGGGTAGCCCGGTACAGCTCTGCAAGCAGTTAAAAGCCTGATAGACCAAGTACCTCTGCTAAATCCTAAAGAATTGTCACATGACCATCAAACCACGCCCACAAAATAAGCCACGCCCACAGAACCAGTAGGAAAAAATTTTACAACCCACCGCTGCCCGAAAAGGTGCTTTTTCAGGAGGCAACTGGACTTTCTTGGGGGGTTTTTTGGAGACGTTTCACTTCATCCTAGAAGCTTCTTCAGGACAGTGGGGAACGGAATAGTCAGAGCTGAAGAAGCTTCTTGGATGAGAAGCGAAATGTCTTCAAAAAAAAAAAAACCCTAGAGAGTCCAGTTGCCTCCTGAAAAAAAAGGCACCTTTGGGACAAACCACGACCTGGATGACGGAGAATCTCTACAGACTTTTCGGATGAATTAGGACTTCCCTGTCGTACCTCCACTCCAAATAGCCACCGAGGGAATTAAACCGAGATCAAGGGAAAAAATAAACCAAGAATTAAGGTACAGGTAAAGAAAGCAGTCCGCTAAAGAGATGGGAGGAGAGATCAAATCAGCCAAAATATACAAGCTGCCTTTTGATTTAAGCAAGATGGAGCACAGCCAGTTTTGCTTTGCAAGTCCTTACTCTGATCCTGTGCAAAAAAAATAAATAAATCAGATTTTTTTTCCCTTGCAAAGGGAACTTAAGCAGCTGCAAAGCACACACCAAAAACAAGACACTTTTGCAACCAAGATTGCTATTTTTAATTCCGACTCCCAAGATCTATGTTTTGGCCCCGTCTATCTGCTGTGCCTTGTCACTGGTGACAAAATTTATCTTGGCAATAGTTCCACGGGGAGAGATAATTAGTTGTACTGGATGTGGGGGTAGGCGAATGTAATGTTTCACAACATGCTTTCCCCATCTTTTCTATCTATTGCCTCCTTGTCTCCCTGAGTGAAAAAGTTGCCGGCCGAGAAAGAAAATTGTCCTGAAAAACAATTGATACATATGCCAGAGAAACCAATTAATATGGAGATTGATCGAAGAGAATAGGTGTAGCTCAGGGTTGAAAAGGAAGGGTCCTTGGTACCTCTATGAGTTCGGTGAAGTTTTCTTGCAGACGTTTCATGACCCAACTAGGTAGCATCATCAGGACGAGAAGGAGTGGGGCTTTGTAGAGAGAAGAAGGAGGAGGAGGAGCGGGGAGGGGACTGTGGGGGGTCTTGGTGCTCTCTGAGCTTGGTGGTTTTCTTGCAGACATTTCATTACCTAAATAGGTAACATCATCAGTG
>JANHZT010010685.1:3493-14954 GCA_032468215.1 Stegonotus admiraltiensis
CCAAAGACCTACATATGTATATGTATATGTATATGTATATGTATATGTATATGTATATGTATATGTATATGTATATGCCTATGCATAAGTATATGTATATGTATTGTATGGTATTTCTCTTTAATATTATCTGACCTGTCATTATCAGCCTTCCCTCTTCAAGGTTCATGTTAAGAATACCATGTTCAACAATTTGAATAAGCAATTGCTGCTTAATTTATATGATAATTGGTTAAGATGAAAAGTCTGTATATATCTTTAATATATTCAGTGAATCATTAAAGAAGAGAAAGACATGGGCAGCTATATTTTGAGATTGATATATTGACATATTGAAGGTATGAAGGATTCGACTTTTATGAATCCTAGCTAGTCAATGTAACTCAAAGCTAGATCCCCATAAAAGTGTGAAAATGAGTATGTATGTCCCTACTTGTTAGTACAAAGTATACCATAGATTAGTTGAAGCATAGTAGCAATGGATAAAGGACAGAATAACACTATATAAAAACAGCAAGATTTCCAATAGATAAAAAGGAAGATACCAATATTTTACCAAAATTTTCTATAGTAATATATATTAGCTATCATCATAACTGATAAATACCTAAAATAGAAATGCTTTTTTCCTCTTTCCCACAAAAACAAATATTCTTTGATTTCATATATAAGCTATACATGATTTATGTTTAAATTTTAGAATCTTCAATGTAAGATTCATGAATACATATTAATACACAGCTAATTGTATACAAGATTATGAATGTTAATCATATATTTTACTAGAAACCTGTAAATCACAATTTTTGTCATATGAGGATGCTTATTCTCTAAAATCAGCTGTCACTGATAATAATTTCTCTTAGCAATGTGAGAGCCTTTATGGTTCTTGTTTATTCTTTAAATGTTTATATACCCTATATTTAAATGTTAAAATCAAATTATATAGTATCTTCCTTTTGATTCCCATTTTTCTAAAAACAAAAATATTTTGTCTAACCCCTTAATATATATATTTTGCAAGATGAAATATTCTACTTATTAGTTTGGGGGGGAATGGAGTAGGTGAAAATCACTGGCATACTGTATTATTTATGTATTTGATATGAAAGGGAGAAGTGATACTTATGGAGCAGTGTTTTGAAAATTAGCTGTAAAGGACCTAATTATCCCATTCTGTTACATTTGGGAAACCAGCCCTTCAGTCAAGGTCCAATGCTAACTATGATTTATTGGCAAAATACTATTTCAGTGTAAGTGTATATAGCAACAACTATGCCTCCTCTAAACTCAAAATTTGAAGTATTTTGCTCATTTTATTTTTGAAAATATGGGAAACAAATCAATTAATAGAACAATTTTTAATCTGTTTTAATGTTTTAATCTATTAGCACATGCACAGTTCTTCTTCACCCATTAACTTTAAGAGCCCCTACGTTCCCTTATTTGGCATAAAAATGAGTCTGTCTGGAAATTGTGACAGAAAAAGTAGTAGCAGCAATTAAATATATTACATAGTGAATTCTTTCCTTCCTTTTCTTCTTACTGTACCATGTCTCCAGAAGAAAATTCCTTAAGAGAATGAGAGTTATACCCTGTTTTCCCCAAAATAAGACATCCCCTGATAATAAGACCAAGTGGGCTTTTGAACGCATGGCAATAAGGCCAAACGCTTATTTCAGAGTTCAAAAAAAAATATAAGACAGGGTCTTATTTTGGGGGAAACACGGTACTTCATGCCATAATATTGCAAGGTTGAACTGAATTAATCAGTATTAATATATTAGTGAATGAACTAGAGTATCTGCTGTAGAATGAACGTAGCATATTTGTAACATATACAATTCTTTGTTCTTAATAGCATCAACCAAAGTTAATGGACATATTAATAATTCTTTCTAATTGGTTCAACCCATGTAATCTTTGAAACCAGCTAAACTCATTATTTCTTCCTGCCATAGTAAAATTATTGTATACAGTGCTCTACAAGAACGCTGCTAGAAATATGAAAAATTAATTTGTCCAGATCCAGCTGTTTGTGGTTGTGATTGGTAGTATTGTTCTCTGGCAGCGAAATTTGAAAGGAATGATAATGTACTTTCTACATGAAGTTTCAATAAGGCCTTGGGCTTTGTATTTACCCCTGCTGCTTTCTTAGCTGCCTTGATTCCTAGAAGAAACAGAAAGAACAGACAATGAACAGTGTTTATAAAATCATACTGACAGGCATATTCATATAGCAAAACAATAATCATGTCTTAACTATGTTGACTGATTGCAACATAGTCAATTTAGCAACTATAAGACAATATTTTCAATGATTTGCTCTAGAGTTTTGATAAATGTGTAGCTGGAAGTAAGAAAAAGTCATTATAGACTACAGACAATTATAGACTATCTTTTTTTTGTCAAGTATTCAGGTTTTTTCCTTCAACTCATAGGATTCAGTATTCTTCCCCCCTGCCTTCCTCATCTGCAAAATGTGTGAAATTTGTGTGAGTATGTGTGTGTATATATGTGTATCAGGGGTGAAATCTAAAATTTGTTATTACTGGTTCTGTGGGCGTGGCTTGGTGGTGGGAGTAATGTGACGGGGTGGGCATGGCCAACTTTTTTTTTTCTTTTAAAAGCATTTTTTCTACAAACTCTTTGGCTGAAGAGGTTGCAGAAAAAAATGCTTTTAGAAGGCTCTGATGATCAGGCAACTCAGCTGGGATCGCCAAAGGCTTTTAAAGGCCTTTTTTTTCCCTACAACCTCTTCGGCTGAAGAGGTTGTAGAAAAAATGCTTTTAAAAGCAAAAAAACCCCCAAAACAACCAACCTCTGATAATCGCACGGCTCAGATAGGCATGGGGAGGGTGGCAAAGGGATTTTTGCTACCGGTTCTCCGAACCACCCACCGCCATTGCTACCAGATCAGGTGATCCGGTCTGAACCGGGAGCATTTCACCCCTGATGTGTATGTGTGTAGAGAGAGAGAGGGATGGGGGAGGAGGAGCGGGGAGAGAGAGAGTATTATTTGACCTTCTTCTTACATCGCTATATTGTCCAGGACTTGTATATTAGCTATTCAGGACAGGATAAGATAGGATAAGACAAGATAAAAGGAGGGAGAAAAAAACCCCTAATATAAGACAATTACTGTCAAAAGGATTTGCCCATCAAACAAGATCCAGTAGAATGGCTCCTCATTGATCCTTTTTTTCCTATAAAATGCCATCACCAGGTACCACCAAAGTGAGTCTTCTCAGTTGCTGTTCCCTTTCTCTGGAGCAGGATCCCTGCAGATATCTGGATTATACCTTTTATCCTAGTTTTCAGTAAATTCATTAGAACATAGTAATTCTATGATACATTCAGGAGCTGAAATGCTGTGGTCTTACACCACCTGATAGTGGAAAGTGTTTTGATTTTTGGTTAGATTGAAAATGTTTGTAGTGTTATAATACTGTTCATGTTGTTGCTTTGGTAATACTTTTCTGTACAAAAATAATTTTGATTTGCTTTCTTTTAATGAAATTGCACTCAGTTCAGGTTATATAACTGATGCCACTTAATCACTAGCATTTGAAATAACTTACAGGCCTAGTTAAATCAATCAGATAACTTTGCATAATGACAAGGCTGTTATTTTATATTCCATTTGCAGTTTATAGAAACATAGAAAACTGATGACAGAAAAATGCATAGTAGTCCATCATTTGCCTTTTAAGTTTATTTCTTTTTTGTTTTCTTTTAAATTTATTAACTTATTTACGATTTTTAATTATTATTTTTATATTTTATTTATTTATATTTCATTTTTTTAGTTTTAATTTTTGTCAGATGATGGACAGGTGTTTATCCTAAGCATCTTTAAACTCGGTTATTGTTGATTGACCCATTACCTCTGCTGGAGGTTGGTTCCAAGCTTCCATTACTCTTTCTTCTGAAGTAATATTTTCTAACATTATTTTTACTACCCTCCTGTCAGTTTGAATTTATGTTATGTTCTTGATTTTTGATTTTCAATCTTAATATTCAAAATACTGCCTTCTAGAACCTTACACACACCTTTAATATGTTTAAAGGTTTCAATCATGCCCTCTCTTTCCCTTTTGTGCTCCAAGATTTCCTCATATATTTTGTTCTCCGACCTTGCACCATTTTTGTTAGCCGTCTCAGATTTCACTCGAGTATGTATGTATGTATGTATATGGTCACCAGAACTGGACACAGTATTCCAGATAGAGTCTGACTAAAGCCCCATAGAGAGGGAATAGAGCCTCCTTTTTCCTACTGGTGATCTTTCTAGAATTCTGGGATTCTACATCCCAGAATTTTTTTTTGCTCGGCTACCTTGCTCATTTTGCAGTCATCTTCTGTGAGCACTCCTAAATCTTTTTCTTCCACCTTTGCTCCTATGGATCCTACAATATTTTGAACATGTTTGTAGAATAAGCAGAAAAGTTCACAGAATATTTGTGTCATTATATAACTGGATGGTCTGAAAGGACATGTATCTATATGTGTTACCCTGTTTTCCCCAAAATAAGACATCCCCTGATAATAAGCTCAATCCAGCTTTTCAGCACATGGCAATAAGGCCAAGCAATTATTTAAGGATTCAAAAAAATATAAGACAGGGTCTTACTTTCAGGAAAACACGGTATCTATTGAAAAATAAGAATGTAGAATTTGATGACTTATGACAATCATGGCTGCTAATGCATGTTAAACTGAAATCAGATTTATTATATTATTTTCTGAGAAAATTGTCTACAACACTGTATAAATATGATCCTGTTATAAGTATGAAGTAAAGAAATCAAACGTTTTTGGATTTCAACTTCATTAATGTATTAATGAAGCTTTTTGTTAACTAAATTTTAAATTACCAAATATTCTGAAGTATTTGCCTCAAAAATGCATAAGAATTTTGAAATGTGTGCTTGCAGTAGAAAATATAAATATTATTTCATAGAAAATATATTTATAAGTGTCTGCTTTAAGAAATCTGCCTTAAGAAACATTTAAATGATATTTAAATATAATTTTAAACTGCACATGGTGTAGAAACAGGATGAAAGTGATTTATGAGTACATGCATTTGACAAAGTAATGAACTGAATCTAGAATGGTTGCTAGTTAATGAATATTTAGATAATTGGAGTTGTTCACTAAACAATGAAAAGGAATAAATGGGGAATGAAATATAAAGAAAACTGGATAAAATCACTTTGGTAAAATGGAAATATAATTATATATGCTTGACATACTTTTTGCTTGGGACTAAGGACTGAATAGCAATCACACTTGTACACAAAAAAAAATGCAATTACATTTCTCGTTTCCTCAAATGGACTATTTTGTGCATAGATTATTTCCTACTATCCTAGTGAAGTACCCTAAGTGTCAAGGTTCTGACCGATGCCCTAATTAAATAATGAGCCTTGAGCCAAGCTTCAAAAGAAATCTAGTTATTTATTAGGAGCTTCATGTCGGCACGTTCCAAGTGAAGCCAACTCTGACCTCACTTAATTCAACTCTGACCTCACTCTGACCCGGCTCTGACCCTGTTCCCCTCTACCCCCAAAGTGTGTCATTGGTCACATTCCCCCAATGAAGCAATTTCACGGGTTGTAGAAGTCCCTTCCTCTGGCCACTGTGGGTCTCTGTAAAGATGGCCTTGACATAGAGATGGCTGGAATGTGCTTTTGTTTTGACTGAAGTGCAATTCCCTCACTGGAGCTGCAAGGCTCAGTTTCCCATCCCCCTGCCCATGGCAACTTGAGAGCAGGTCAGATGTGCTTTGTGAGTTGACAGTAAGTTTTTGAGGGAGGAGTCCTATGCCATTTCCCATTTGTAATTATAAATGTGTGAGATACACAAACAGACAAACAGACACACTTCACTACCTGCCCAGGCATGTATTAACTTTATCGTCTAATTTGTCATGATGATAGCAGCAAGTTCATACCATAAAAATAACATCTACTGTGTTGTGAATGATGAGTACAGATTAGTCAAATCAATTTTGCACTCTATTCTGAGTCATATAATTGATATTCCTAAAGCTTCACAGAAATATAATTGTAGCCCAAACTCCTAACATTGAATTCTATCATCCATTTATGAGAGATAGGCAGCTGAAATACATTCAAATGGTAAGTATTGAATTCAGGTAGAAAATCCTTTCATTTCTCAACAATACATATTGTTGGGAAGTTGTTTTCTCTTCCCTCTAAAAACCATTCCACAACTACTGTCAGAATGGACTACATTATTTATTATTAGTCCATTATCAAAACAAATTTGCAAAATGCATACATTTGGTTGCCCTTTTCTTGTTCAGATTAAATTTAGATTTCATTATGCAATGCATCTGTACTTTGTTGCTCTATCCATGTGACTGAAAATTGTCCTTTTATATTTAGAAGCCAGGTTTGAGATAAGAAAGGAGATTACACATGGATCTGCTTAATTTATTTTTATAACCTACCATACAGTATGTAATCTTGTTGAAGGACTTCTGCTAAATATTGGCCTCTAACAAGTGTGGGATGGCTAACATACCCAGTATTGCCTTATGTTTTGCTAATTATTTCTCCCTGTTCTCTGTAGTGAGTTTGAATGCTCTAAAGGCATTTGTAAAATTAGCATAATCAATAAAATTTATGTAGAGATCCAGTTTGGTCTAGTGGTTAAAGCATCAGACTAGAAAACAGAATGGGAGTTCAACTCCCACGTTAGACATTTGGGGTAGTCACACTCTCGCCATCCATGATGTCAATTCAGTTCAATTCAATTCAGTGTATTGCTGTTGTGCACCACTACAAGCAGCATGCTCCCTTTGTGTGGTTGTGTGCGTGCATGTGTGCGTGCGTGTGTGTGTGTATGCACATGCATCAAATCTATCTTAGTAGATGATAAGCAAAATAAAGTTTAAGACAAAGTTAATTTTATACATTTATAAAATGACCAAACTAACATCTATAAGAGACATCCAGAATGTATCCTATATTAATTTTTAATTTAAATACAAAATATATATTATATATGATAACATCTAAAATTACTACAAAATGATTATATCTAAAATTTAAATGAATGACAGTTACATAGAGTACATCGCAGAAGACTGGCCTAAAAGAATCCAACAAATATTTCATGCTGCTGCAGGAACAGTAACAAAATAGAATAGAATAACAGAGTTGGAAGGGGCCTTAGAGGTCTTCTAGGCCAACCTTAGACAGGAAATGAATTTTGGTTTTTTTGCCTAAATGTAAAACCTTACTATTTTCACCATTTAATTTCATTTTGTTGGAATGCGCCCAATGTTCACGTCTGTCAAGATACTTCTGTAACTTAAGCCTATCTTCCAGAGTGTTGACTATTCCTGCTAGCTTGGTGTTGTCTGAAAATTTGATGAGTTCCCCATCTATCCCCTCCTCCAAATCATTGAAGAATATGTTGAAGAGTACTAGGCCTAAAACAGAGTCCTGGGGTACCCCACTGCATACCTCCCTCCATGTAGACACAGTTCTACTGAGGACTACACATTGAGTGTGGTTGGTCAGCCAGTTACAAATCCAACTGGTGATGATGCTTTCTAACCCACATTTTTCTATTTTATCAAGTAGTAAGTTATGGTCTACTTTGTCAAATGCCTTACTGAAGTCTGAAGTAAATTATATTGACAGCATTCCTCTGGTCCACTAGTTTTGTCACTTTGTCAAATAATGCAGTAAGATTAATCTGGCATGATCTGATTTTGACAAACCTATGTTGGCTTTTGGTTATTACTTTTTTGCTTCTAGGTGTTCACTGATTTATTGCTTGATTATCTTTTCCAGAATCTTCCCTGGTATTGAGGGCAAGCTGAAAGGTCTGTAGTTTCCAGTTCCTTCAGAACCTTGGATTGTAATCCATCCGGTCCTGGTGATTTGAACTTGTCTAGGGTAGACAGATGCTCACTTACTATTTTCTTCCCTATTTTAACTTGTGTTTTTTGTGGTGCTGTTTTTGATAGGTTGGACTGTTTTTTCCCTTTGTGTAAAGTCAGATGCAAAAAAATAGTTTAGTAGTTCTTCCTGTTGTTTGTCACTTTCTTGCCACTTTCTCCCAGCAATGAACCAATTGTTTCCTTGACTTTTTTCTTGTTTTTAACATATTGGAAGAAGCTTTTTTTTTGTTATTTTTTACTTTACTTTTTGTCGTAAGCCTTTGTTCGTTGTGAGCCTTAGCTTTCTTCACTTCATCTTTGCAGGCTCGGGCTATTGCTAATATTCTGCCTTAGTTATGTGCCCCTCTTTCCACATTTTATACTTGTCCTTTTTGTCATTTAATTTGTCAGAGAGTTCTTTATGCAGCCATGCTGGTTTCTTTTGAGACCTGTTATTTTTCTTCTTCAAATATAGTTCGTATGTGAAGGCATAAGCTGAATCTGGATGATCAGGATGTTTACTAATCAGAGGTTGGAGAAATCTGGTTCAGGTGTCTCTCTAAAAGGAGCAACAATGAAGAACATGTTCTGTAGTTTCCAACTCTCTGGAATCACAAGGGCAAAGGTACATTTTTTTATTTACCATTAAATGCTGCAGAAGGGAGAGCATAGCACTGGGCAAGAGAGAAAGAAGCTTTCCAATAGCTGGCTGTTTCTAAGTGTGTAAGATAGTTTGTAATAATGACAATATATCTTCTGTGTACTAGTGACAGGAAGGCTGGGTCCTTCCCTCGATCTGCCTGCCTCTATGTATCCTTTATCCTTTGCTTCAGGGTTGATTTCGCCTGATCATATTCCATCTTAAGAAACGAGGAGGGAGAGTAGCCTACATTTAAAGGATTAGATTTAACAGCCTTGATCCATGTGGATTGAAAATTATCTTGAAGAATTAATGGTGTTAAGCCTTGAGGATAGAAGCTAAGCTTTAACCAAAGGTTAATAGAAGCTAGACACACTCTTTATTCAACTTTTATCTTGCCTGTTTCCAGTCATAAATATGCATTTGAGACACAGTGAGTTATCCTGAGAGGTCACTCTGATAAATTTAGATTGTATCCCAAGGAAGTGAAACAAGAAACTGGAGGGCCAACCAGAGACCCATGAGGAACTGAGTAAGTAGGTTATCCTGAAAGAGCTTAAGTGTAATTGGAACATAATATCATCCTTTGGATGCCCATGATATCAAGCTGGGGTCACAAGGTTAGTCAGTTCTTATCACAACCAATGAATCAACACTCGGTTGATCTGAAAACAAAACAAAACAAAAACAATACAGTAAGATATTTACCCTGAATTGTCAAGTATACTGTAAACCTTGATTTTAAGTCAAAAAATAAACTTTGTAAATAAGAACCTGCAGGTTAATCTTAAATTAACCTATAATGTGAATGTGATAAATGTGAAAATATATATATTGATTTAAATAATACTAACTGCAACAAACCAAAGCACTCCATTTTCATGCATCTCATTTTCAGGCATTAAATCCATTAAAGGTAAAGGTGGTCCTTATTTTTCCATTTGCATTTTTTACGTGCTTTCGAACTGCTAGGTTGGCAGAAGCTGGGACAAGTAATGGGAGCTCACCCTGTTACGCGGCACTAGGGATTCAAACCACTGAACTGCCGACCTTTCAATTGACAAGCTCAGCATCTTAGTCACTGAGCCACCACATCCATTAAGTCACTATTATTCACATTTGAATTGTGAATGACTTTTTAAATCATTGCTGAATTTCTTTTAAACTCATCAGTCTAAACATTGTTTTTTATGCTTGTTTTCCTAGTTAAGTGCATTTTTGTCCCTCTTTAAATAATTTATAAGTGTACCACTTCAATTAATGACATTCAAAATTAAAAATCAATTTAATAAGGGACCAGCAAAATGAATTTGACATTTACAGAAGTACATTTAAAGTGCTGCATTTCCTGGGTGATCTTGCTTAAATTATGAAGTTATAGTTTTAAAAATATGATGGATGAGACCACATCACTGTTTGAATAACTGTGGAGAATAACTCCAAATTCATACATATTGTTTTGTTTAAAGTTTTGAAATATTTATTGATATATTTATGGGCCAAGGGATAATAATCATGACATTTGTTGCTATGTTCTGAGGAATTATTTGGCACATAAACATCCATCTTCTGCTTCAATAGTGGATCCAACTGGTAGCCACTTGGCTATCTTTCTTCAGTTGTTTGCTCTCTATAGCATACATATTATATTGCTTTGAAATTATTTTAAAGGGCATCTTCTTGATAAATAATAAACTGATTATTTTCCAATTGTTCGATCTCCTTAGATCTGCTCAAGAATCTTCCTATACATAAATACCAAACTAATATATTATTCACTGGGTTATGATTATCATTTACATGTATAGAGCAAATGACTCTCAGCAGTGTAGGAGTAAGACACATAAGATACAACGTGAAATAAACCAAGTATATAAAGTAGAGTTCCACAAACTAATAAAAAACAAAGAAACAATGAATAAAATAAAATTAACCAAACAACATTAACCAAACCAAGATAGAATCAAGGGCCAAATGTACTCTGTCAGTTTCTAGAAGTAATCATAATGGGAGCCAATTAATATCCAATGGGAGGCTACTCCAAGAAACACTGCTTCTACTGCTGACCTTCACTTCCTTAAATTGGAGAATTTCTAAAAGTACCGGTACATCAAATGGACTCCATTGATTCTAATAGAAGAATGTGGTCCTCTAGTTAAGTAGGTGCCAAAGTATTTATGCATTTGTACCAATACTTTAAATTGCACCTGAAGCTTACTGATAACCAACAGGGGACTACAGTAATGTGCTTTTTCTGGCAAATGACAATCAGTACATGGACCAGTGCAACATCTTTGTTTTGTAATGAAAATTTTTCAATAAAACAGTTTCTACCTGAAATTGCTACATGAGCATCTTACTTGAGATCTGTATGGTCACTCAACACATGACAATTATTATTTTTCTGTCTTTGCCATTAATGATAGTTGATCCTTTCTTGTAGTCCCCTCTACCTCTGAAGAAGTTATCAGCAAGCAACACTATGGATCTCCTTTGCTTAAATGATTGCTAGGGTTGTTTCCCCCTCCACCTTAAAATTTGACAACTCCCATCTATATATAGTATTTCATTGGGTACCTGAATGCTATTAAACATGGGATCCTTATTTATATCAACATGGAATCCCTATTTTGTATTGATTTAGATAATAATTATGTGCTTAAATTTCCATCCAAACACAAAAATTTACTTCTTGTTCATTAGACGATTGCTTTTTTCCTTGCCCTTCCCTCTATAAATCCATGTTCACACATAGTTAAAACTGAAGATAGATAACCTTGTATCTATACAGTTCTTTAGAGTTTAGTCTAGGATTTAGAGAGTGGTGGGATTCAAATAATTTAACAACTGGTTCTCTGCCCTAATGATTTCTTCCAACAATCAGTTCACCAAACTGC
>JANHZT010010686.1:4107-15318 GCA_032468215.1 Stegonotus admiraltiensis
TCAGCCTACCATCCTTTCTAAGGTGGGTAAAATGAGGACCTGGTTTGTAGGGGGGCAATAAGCTGACTTTGTATAAAAATATACATAAGTATGAAGGCTATTGCTTAACGCATTGTAAGCCACCCTGAGTCTCCGGAGAAGGGCGGCATATAAATAAAAAAAATCAAAAATCAAAATCAAATCAAATGTTTTAATCAGAAACATCATCCTGACAGAATTATTTAAAAAACAAAAAACAAAATCACATCTGTTAAATGAATCCATACAGCATCTATGTATGTGTTGACATTTAATGGAGGAAGTAAACACATTAAAACTGCGAGATATTAAAGTCTAGTATGAGAAAACAAGTTGAAAAATGCGCTAGCAGGTCAGCAGGATAAATAAATAAATAACGCCCCCTGCAGCAAGGAACTGAGCTGTTATAATGCTTTGAGCTAAAGACCCAGCTGTGCAACTGCCAAGCAGCAATATGTCAACGCTTTAATCTCAGCTGTAATTATTTGTTAGAAATTATTTTTATTCAAGCTGCCCACAAATATTTATGGATAATTTAAGCAGATTCATGCTCCAACTGAAAGAAGCGGGTTTTTTGTTGTTGTTGTTGAGTTTGCTAAGCTGCAGGTATAGATCTTCAGTAATAGCAAATAGATGGAGAGTGCTATCTCATTTGCCTCCAATTAAATAAATAGATAGCTTGGGTTGCATTTGAAATATAAACCATTTAACTAAACACTCTTATCAGCTGATTTTAGTCAAACTGCATGGATGTCATGGAAGGTTATCAAAAGGGCTCAGTTCAGTGATGGAGCACATGCTTCACATCAAAAGGTCCTTGATTTAATTCCTGGCATTTCTATTTAAAAAGGATATTCATCATAGCCTTCCACACAGATCTGATCCTTGCCTTTGTCCCTTCTCTGCAATATACCCACATGGTAATATATCACACACAGACATACAAACATATCTTCTTCTTTTCTAAAGAGAGCAAAACAATAATGCTTTGAAAAATGCATTAGAAAATACACTTCAGCATAAAACTGGAGCAGAGTAGCTGTATGATCCTCCCAGTATTGTTGATTGCAACTTCTTCATCCTTCAGATCGGCCCTGTTGGCTAATACTGATTGGGTTGCAGCCCAACAACATCTGGAAGGTTTATTCTTGAGATATGGGGTCACAGGTTTTTTTTTTAATTATTCCTATATAACTCAGCAACAATCAAACTGATCACAGGCAATCATTTCTGTTCTTTAGGCCACTATGAACTTAATCAATTTATTTGAATGACATATTGCTAAATTCATGGCAGGGCTGAGCGAAGACAGGTTTGCTTTGGATTCACCATATCTAAAACCTCTTAATTCTACCACATATGCCCAATTTGGGCCTATCAAAGTGATTTACCCCACACCTTCCGAATCCAGCTTTATTCAGGATTTTTTTTGCTCAGAAGGATGGAAAGGAATTTATTCTGTCTCGGAATAACTTGGTTTTTATCCCTTAACCACACTTCCAAAAATGCAAATTTCAGCAAGTTATATTTATGTTCTAGGAGTATGTTGTTGCCAAAGCAAACTATGGAAAGACCAATCTGATTCCTGTGGTTAGGAACAGGTACTAACACTCCATAAAATCTGATTGCAACATCCGATAAGGAGAAATGTTAAGCTTGCATGCAAACATTAGCAGATTACTTTCTCACTATATTTTCTATAAACAGAACAGCAAGTTCCTTTGACATTTGCAATTCTGAACAACCTCTAGTTAATTACTCGCACCAGGCAAATGAAGAAAACCATTGCTCGTGCCCATGCTTTGTTTTTCAAAGGCCTATTCTTCATTCCAAACACCAGTGTTTTTCTGTGGCTCTCCAAATGACTTGAATTATCATTCTCATCGTACCTGTCCATTGACTGGACAGAGTAAGCCTTAAGGCTTTGTTTGGGGTTTTTTATAAGGTATTTATCCCACCTTTTTCATATACAACTCAAGGCAGTAAACATACCAATATTCCTTTCTTCCCCTATATTCCCGCATGCTAATAATATTTTCATGAAGTAGCACAGGGGTGTCAAACGCGATTTCATTGAGGGCTGCATCAGGGTTGTGTTTGACTTCGGGGGGGGGGCAGGGGGGCGTGGCAGCTCCACGTCACTCATCAAAGTTCCATTTTTGGCTGTGATGGCCTCCTGCAGTCCTCTGCCCTAGAAAATGGAGGCTTCCCCGGGTTCTGTTTTCACTGGCAGGGGGCTGCAGGAGGCAGTCACAGCTGAAAACAGAGCCTGGGAGGGCTGCCGGCTGGTCCTTTGCTGTTTCCAGGGCTGCCCCACAGCCCCACAGGCCAGATCTAAGCACCGCACGGTCTGAAATAGCATGTTCCACAATGCAGTTGTTATAATGCAGGTACACGTTTGAGTTTTTGAACACCTCTGATTGGGTACATTCATGGAATACCTGCCATGGGAGATGCATCTATTCACAGTAGGGCTGTCTCAGTAGCCAATCATAAACATCCCTTCAGCAAAAACAAACTTGTCCCTTAGGATGCTTTCCACCATTTAAAGGGGAACTTCATTGCCCTAAAAACAGCATTGCTGCAAGTAAACAGATGTATTCCCTTGCAGCATGCCAGTTTTTCTTTTTTTTAATTAAAAGAGTTTTAAAAAATTAAACGGGAATGGGGAACCCAAGGGGTGGAAAGAGTCAGAGTGATGCAAGCTATGTCATGGTATCATGACACAAGCCCCCTCCCCCTTGTCTTGGGACACTGTTGCATGTGCACCCTGGAGGAGTGGAGTTTGTAGCAAGGCTTTTGTCATTCTGAAGTGCTTGGAGGGCACCTAAAGTGGTGCCAGGGGCACATGGGCACTCACAGACCTGATGGTGTCTATTGAGCTACTCTGTATTGCTTTTCAATTGCTTCTGTCTTTGTTGTCTATGTTCCACATCAGTGAACATGCACTAGAAAGTCTGCAGTATAAAACCTATGATGTATGAATTGCTGAAAGCATGTCGAACTGGTCTCTGAATATTCAAAAACAATGGTGCGTAATTCCCGAGGCTAAAAATTTGTACAGAGAGATTTGCCTTATCATTCAGCTTATCTCTATCTTGCTATCATTTTTAATCAACTGATATTCCACATTAAGAAAAGATATACTGTATTTTCTTGACATGTTAACTTGAAGAGCAAACTAAGAATATAAATGAAACAATTATGCCTTTAACACTGAGAAATTGATAAATGCCAGCTTAGCATTCATTAGTTGCAAGTAGCACCTCCTGCATAGAATTTTTCTCTTTAGTCCTCAGAAGAATGGAGTTTTTTTAAAGTATTTGCTAGATGATTTTGTTCAATAATAAACTCCTCAACAGATATTGAACATTGTTGGATTAGACCTTACATTGTTCTTTACAACCTTATTAGAATCCTTACTTGCTTCATTGAAAACTTTGTTTGCTTCCATCTTCTTCCTGAGTGATTTAAAAAAAAAACAACCCTGGATTTTATGATCAAGAGTGGAAGAAAAATGGCTTACATATGACCTAGTCATACGTAGAGTCCAGTTTTATAGGTAGTCCTCGACTTATGACCACAATTGAGCCTGAAATGTCTTTTGCTAATTGAGTCATTTGTTAAGTGAATGTTGTCCCATTTTATGACTTTTCTTGCCATAGTTGTTAAGTGAATCACTGCAGTTCTTAACACGGTTGTTAAGTGAATCTGGTTTCCCCCATTGACTTTGCTTGTCAGAAGGTTGCAAAAACAGATCACATGACCCTAGGACACTGCAACCGTCATAAATATGAGTCAGTTGCCAAGCATCTGAATATTGATCACATGACCATTTGGAATGCTGCAATGGTGTTAAGTGTGAAAAAAGGGTCATAAGCAGTGGTGGGTTGCCCCCAGTTTGGGCCGGTTCTATAGAACTGGTAGTAAAACCGGTGGGAGGCTCCGCCCACTGACCCTGATGTCATCAGGAGTGATCTGTGCAAAGCACACACACGATCCCACCGAACCGGTAGTAAAGGTAAGTAGAACCCACCCCTGGTCATAAGTCACTTTTTTCAGTGCTGTTGTAACTTTGGATTGTCACTAAACAAACAAGGACTACCTATAGTCCTTGAATTGGTTCTTTTGCAACACACTCATACTTGGTGATCTGCTATTTCCCAAAAGACATAAAATAAAGTTAATTCCAAAGGAGGACTAACAACAAAACAAAACAAAACAAAACAAAACAAAACAAAACAAAACAAAACAAAACAAAACAAAACAAAACAACAGGAATCCTGTGGACAAAATAGATCTTTAAGATTGTTTCACGTTTCTCCACAAAGAAGTGGCTGGTTTGAACATATTTCTAACTTGTTTTTTAATTAAGAGCCGTGGTGGCACAGTGGTTAGAATGCAGTACTGCAGGCTACTTCTGCTGACTGCTGGCTGCCAGCAGTTCCACAGTTTGATTCTCACTAGGTTCAAGGTTGACTCAGCCTTCCATCCTTCCGAGGTTGGTAAAAAAAGGAGCCAGATTGTTGGGGGCAATAGGCTGACTCTGTAAACCGCTTAGAGAGGGTTGTAAAGCGGTATATGTCTAAATGCTATTGCTATTGTGTTTAAATGTAATTCCTCCAAAAGATTCTTAAGACTACAACAACACACCCACTTTCCCATATCTTTTCTATAGAGAAGGAGGGGGAGGGAACCCAGATTTCAGCACAATTAAGAGTGGCTAGAGAATAAATCAATGGTTTGGGATTGCAAGTACTGCCATTGAGCTAAATGGGGCTTCTCACATGAGATTTTTGGGTCTTCTGAAGTCTTCTTTGTGGTTAAAACGGGAGTGGGGGGAGAGAGAAGTGGTGTGTCCCACATCTAAAGATGTATTTGCTTTCTCTACTAAAGTTGGATTTCTGCATCTCCTGTTTTTTTAGCATAAACAAAAAAAAACCCTATTTTGAGTCAATGTTCTTCTGTCAATAGTCTTTCATTACTAACAGTCCCAACCGTCTAACTTATTTCTGCCTTCTTTTCCTGCATCCATAAACACCTTAAAATATTTACCAATGCACGCGTTCCTTCTTCCCCAAAGTCATTATAACAGGTAGCGTGTGCTTTGCTGACACATTCTTTATTCAAGAAAAGCAATCCGATTTGTGATACCATTCAGGAAAGATGTGTTATGGCACGGGAGAATAATGCATTTTTAAAATTATATAATCGATGAGATTTAGAGAAATAGCCAGGTTACATCCTGAACCAGCCCTGTCCTAGTATTCAGCTATCTCATGCTATAACAAGGCAAGTTAAATGATTACTATATGAATATTTTAAGAGCAGCTCTCTGTTTAAAAAAACACGAAAAAAAATCTGGTATACCTCATTCATGATGGCACTTTGTACTTTTTCACCCTCTATTGATTTATTGACACAAATGGCCTGTTCTTTCAGCATCATCAACATCGTAATTTATTATTTACACTAGTGTTCAATATTCACCCTGAAAAAACACCAAACACATAAGCTGCGCAAGGATGGGGAAAAAAAGGGGGCTAGCTTAAACTAGGCACTTTCCTTGTGTTTTTTTTTTTTAATGTCTCTGGTGATTCTCCATTTTTTCTTTTTTTAAAGAAAGAACTTTTTTCAGTTTGACTTTCCTTTTCTTTATTTTATAGAGAGAAATGAGAAGACATGATAAGATTAAGCTTGGCTCCCCCTGATAGCAAAAAGTATTCCATAATTAAGAGTATGTATAAAAAATAAAATTAATAAACATAGGATTAGTTCGATTGATTATGCGTCCTCAAGTCAGTGTCAACTCTTAGCAACCACATAGATAGCTTTTTTTCGGAGATGATCTGTCTATAACCTGGCTCTTCTGATTTTCCAAAAGCTTGACTTATTTATTTATTAAATTTATGTGCCACCGATCTTCCTGTGTGGGGTCAACTTGACTCAGGTCAAGTTGCTCAAGGGTGACTTAGCCTCTTCCATCCTTCTGAGGTCGGTTAAACAAGGACCCAGATTGTTGCTAATTCTGTAAAACCGCTTAGAGAGGCCTGTAAAGTGTAAGTGCTATTGCTAAGTCTAAGTGCTATTGCTAGTCAAGGACTTGACTAGCAATAGCACTTAGTATATAAGTTTAAGTGCTGCTATTGCTATTGCTATTGCAATTTACTACATTGTGGAAGAGAACTGTACCATGCCATTCAATGAGGAAGTTTAACTAAGGACCCTCCCTCCTTCACACACACTCCCCGTGTGTATACCAAACCCTACTGAGAGGTTAATAAAATATAGGTAATTGAATCATCCAGAAATGTGTTTCTTATTTAACTCCCACTTTCCATCCCCAATGCTGTTACCTTGCTGTTCCACTCCTTGGTTGAATTCTACTTTATAAACGTCCCAGGGCGGAAATATCATCTCTACTGATGAGGATATATAAGTATAACCACTTCCCATTCTTTTTCTCCTTTCTTTTATTCTTCCTTCTAGTCTCACAACCTTTTTTTTTTTTAAAAAGGCAAACAATTGTATGCTACAGATAATACCTGACTCCAAGATTTTAGGTATATTTGGAAGATTGATTCAATAAAGTTACTAGATGGAAGATGTTGAATTTTCTATTGTAGTATCTGAAAGACAGCCCCTCTGGTCAGGTTGAGAGGATTTTGCTCTTTGTATTTTATTCATGGAACTTGTGGAAAGATTTTAATTTTATGCGATTTTTCCCCCCTCCATGTGTGACAATAATTAATGGTCAAGCATATCTTTTCAAAACTTTTTCTACATGCTTCACAGACCATAATTGTGTTTATTATATTGTTTGGTTGCCTACTGCTAACTGGGTCTTGTTTTAACAAAGGCAGTTAAAACAAATATTTTACAAAAGAGATCAATCAATTCAGCATTTTCATGGATGGCTCAGGGTAAACTATTTCTTGATTCATCTTGTGCCTAGGAAGCATCATCCGTAAGTTATGAGTTGAGAAACTGAGGTAAGGTAGCAGAATGGCTAAGACAAGTTTTGCAGCGAACGGTATTTTAAAAACAGAATAAGCTCCTCATAGTGCAATTCAGCAATTATAACTGGTACAAATTCATAGCTACGTACTGTGTGATAAATGGATGCAGGAATGAAAAAGGGAAGATTTTTTTCCCCCTGCTTTGATGGGGAAGATTCACAGTTCACTGTGGCCTGAATTGGAGTTATGCAGATTGTCGAAATGTATTTGAAGAACTAATAGAATTTTAACAATAAACACACAAACACATACCAGCTGTACTTGCTGTCAAACTTCAGGAGCTGACTAATTGCTTCTGCTTTATTTTGACATTTCCTGCAAGCCTGTTGGCTGCAGTAATAAGGCAATCTTGAAACAAATACATACATTAGCAAAGACTTTGGTGTGACAGCCCTCTTTCTGAAAGAGAACACACATACACAAGGCAGAAAAAAAACATTAGTTTGTTGCCTCTGCACGATATGATTGCTATACAGTATCTCACAACGGGAAATGGTCCTGCAAATGAGTTTGTGTGTGTTATTCAAAGCAACATCTGACTTACAAACAGACCAAATAAATGAGTCATATGATTCTGTTTCTAGAGCAGGATTGTGGGTGGTCCTTGTTCTTCTAGATTTGCCTTTCTAACATGGAATATTATAGTCTGCAGTGGATATAAAAAGTCCACACTCTCCTGTTAACATGCCAAGTTTTTGAGATGTAAAAAAAAATCAGACCACGATAAATCACTTCAGATTTTTTCCCCACTTTTAATGTAACACATGAGCTGTACAATTCAATTGAACAACAAAATAAAATCTTTCAGGGGAAAACAACAATAAAAAACTAGAATAACATGGCTGCATAAGTATGTACACCCTCTTATAAGTAGGGATGTGGCTCTGTTCACAATTAACCAATCACATTCAAACTGATGATAAATAATAGCCAATACACATCTGGCATCAATTAAAGTGACTCTGGTCAAGCTGATATAAAGTTCAGCTGTTGTAGGAGGATTTTTCTGACATTTACTCAGTTACCTCTTACTGCAAAGCTGTGCTCTGGGGAAAAAAATTCAAAGGGATCTCATTATCAGAAGGATACAAAATAATTTCCAGGCATTGGATATACCATGGAACATGGTGAAGACAGTCATCAAGTGAAGAAAATATAGCACAACAGTGGCATTACCAATAATTGGATGTCATCCAAAATTGATGAAAGAAAACTGGTCCGAGAGGCTGCCAAGAGGCCTACAGCAAATTAAAGGAGCTGCAGAAATTTCTGGCAACTACTGTTTGGGTACTACATGTGGCAACAATCTCCCATATTCTTCATATGTCTGGGCTGTGAGGCAGGATGGAAATGTTTTCTCACAAAGAAAAACATCCAAGCTTGGCTACATTTTGCAAAACGTCTGACAAAAGCATGTGGGGAAATGTGTTATATAGTCTGATGAGGCCAAGGTTGAACTTTTTGACTATAATTCCAAAAAGTAGGTTTGGTGCAAAAACACCACTGCGCATCAAAAGTACACCATACTCATGGTGGTGGCAGTATTATGCTTTGGGGCTGATTTTCTTCAACTTGAACTGGGGCTTTAGTCAAGGTGGAGGGAATTATGAACAGTTCCAAGTAAATTTTGACACAAAACCTTCAGATCTCTCCTAAAATGCTGAAGACGAAGAGGAATTTCAGCTTTCAACATGAGAACCTAAAGCATACCTCCAAGTCAACAAAAGAATAGCTTCAGCAGAAGAAGATCAAAGTTTTGGAATGGCCCACATTTCCAACTGAAAATTTGTGGGGTGACCTGAAAGAGGGCTATGGATAGGAAATGCCCTCACAATCTGACAGATTTAGAGTGCTTTTGCAAGGAAGAGTGAGTAAAGATTCCCAAGGCAACATAATAAATAAATAAATAAATAAATAAATAAATAAATAAATAAATAAATAAACAAACAAACAAACAAACAAATAATGCCATACTGATACACTGCTACCTCAAGCATGAATGCTGTCATAAAAGTCAAAAGGTGCTTAAAGTATTAGTTTAAGGGTGTGCACATTTATGCAGCCTAGTTTTTTTGTTTTTTCTCCTAAATATATCAGTTTGTTTTTTCAATTGAATTGTACAGTTTATATATTATATTAAAGGTGGAAAAATTATCTTGATCTGATTTTTTTTCACATCTCAAAAATCTGGCATTTTTACAGGGATGTGTAGACTTTCTATCTCCACTATACTGTGTGATGATTTGGCTTCCAAAACTTAATTTTTAAAAACCCAGAAGTTTCTAGGCCCTGTAAGAGCTTGGTATCTTGAGTGCCTTATATGGCAAACCTTCAAGAATGAGAATAGAATCAAGCCAGATGCAATTTGTAGTGATCCAAGTTTGAGAGTTGGGGTGGGAAGGTGGGAAGAACATGATTCATGAGTAACATAATTAGCTCTTGAGCTAATTAGTCAAGGTTCTTTCACAGTGTAGCCTTCCAAACATTTCTAAGCTTAGGATTTATTTCTTGTGTTTAATATCCCATCCTACAGCAGTGGAAGCTACCTTATCAAGTTCTCTTTCAAATGTTACTCTCAAATTGGACTTCTAGGGCAAACTGAGAAACAGTTAATAGCCCAAAGTCAACAGCTAAGTGGGGGATGGACCTTGTGTACCTAGTCCAATGTTTTGGAGCACTACCATTTGGGTAGAAATTAGGACTAATTTCTCTAAAAATATGCTTGTCATAGCCTTTGCTCCCTCCATCTTGAGGCACTTTTGGCAAAGGTTTCATAATAGGAACATATGACATAGTAAAAATGGAAAAAAATACAATGGAACTTGAATTTTTGGATGTGTTTCAATGGATTTTTTTTTTAAAAAGCCACATGCATTTATTCTCATTTATCTTCTACTTTTCAGATCAAGTCATGAAGAGTTTGCTTATCATTTGGGTGTAAAGAATTTGCCTTTGCAGTGACTTCCCCATTAAAAATTACAAATATGCTCCCATCATAAGACATTTCCAAAAGCTTGTTTTTTCTTCTGTGTGCACATAAGGAATACATTGTCTAAAAACAAAAACAAAACAAAATTGAAGACACCACTAGTTGCATCTTAAATAGATGTGACCTATATTTTACAAAATGATGTTGTTTTTTTCGTTTCTCATTTTGCATTTTTCTTCACTCATTTTCTCCCAGGAGCTCACAAAGCTTCATAATTTGATCTTTCTGAGAATCCAAGAGTTCAAGTTTCCACAGACGTTATCCTTTAAGTAACTACTTTACTTTACTTTAAGTAACACTTAAACCAGTGTTTTTCAACTTGTTGGCTGGGGAACTCTGAGAGTTGAAGTCCACACATCTTAACATTGCTAAAAATGAGAAACACAATTGCCAATGAATGCCATGAAACATTTGAATACCCAGAAACAGGATCAAAATGGCCAATGAACATCAGGAAATATATCACAACCAACATACATATTGTTGAGAAAGGCCCTCAGTTGTTCTTGAACGAAGACATAAAACTAAAGTCAACCATTCAATGATGAAACTTTCATTGCTCATTAAGCAATGGTGCGAATACCTGTGTGGATTAGAAAGGCATTTGATTAGCCATGGGTGGAGTATATAAAAATGGTTGCAGTTCATTTCACCCAGCATTATTGTGACATGCTACTTTGAGGATTTAGTAGATGAAATACTCATAAAACCTAATGTTCCCAAAAGGTTTAGTGGTTTAGTTTTGGCAGTTCATCTCCATTAACAAATATAAACAGAATTTCTGTTTTTTTAAAAAAGTTCCTTTATAGACTTAAAACTGCAGCAATTGCATGGATTGAAAATATATTCAAGAACAATGTCAATATGTGTGCATGTAATTTATTTTTTATTGTATTACTAGGAGGAAAAAAATAGATTCATGTCCTGCCTTTATTTATGCACAACTCAAGACTGTATTCTGGATACTTGTTGCAGGAGGGGCTGACTTGAATATCTGATTCATTGGAAGCATGAGCACCCCTGGAATGTTGTGGCTGATAGATGATACTGTATGTATGTATGTATGTATGTATGTATGTATGTATGTATGTATGTATGTATTTATTTATTCAATTTATATACCACCCTTCTCCAACAAGGACTCAGGGTGGTGAACAGCCAAAGTAAGAAAAACCCTACAAAAGT
>JANHZT010010700.1:41454-53483 GCA_032468215.1 Stegonotus admiraltiensis
CCGTGTTGGAAGTATACTCCAAAAAGCTTAAAACAACCCTTTAACAATCTTTAAGAAAGTCAAGCCCCAGGAATAAAAGTACCGGAAAAAACTTGTGGTGGTGGGGAACTCCGAAGAAGCTTAGTCTACAGGCAGAAAGTCTGGGTGTAAGGCTTACAATGTAACAAGCTTAAACCAGAGGCAGTTTCTGGCCACATACATACATACATACATAAAACACACACACAAACCCTGTTATAAGCATTGTAGCAATGTTACTAAAATGTACAGATAGATTGGACTAATTTATTTTTAGCATTTTTCAACCATAAGAATTATTCAACCTCTATTACCCCAGAGTTACCGTAGCTCCTAGTATTGCCCTTCATCACATAAATACTGCAAAGTGCCTTGATAATATGATGGGAGTCAGATGTTTTAAATAAATAAGCAAAGTATTGTTCTAACTGCCTGAAGTCTATGGACCTTTCAACTGGAAGGCTGAAATACTCTACAGTCTGTCTGGATGAGAAGTCTTCAAAGAAAAACCAGGAAGTCCAGTTGCCTCTTGAAAAAAGCATCTTTGGGACAACCAGGACCTGGATGACTGAGAATCTGACATAGAAAATTGTCTGGAAGATGGGAGGGGCCTTTCTCAGCTCTCTCACGTTTATCTTCTGGTGCACCACATTACATATACAAGGAGGTGGAAGGGAGAAAATTCCATCTTGAGTATATCTTCCTATACACTCACTATAATTAGAAAGTTGTTTACTATCTTCTGCTCCTATTTATATATTCTTGGGTGTTGATTTTCAGTAGAAGTCATGTGGAACAACATTTGAAAACACATGTTACAGAACATGCCGTGCGTAGATGCAATCCTGAACAGGGTGTAATGCGAGCTCCTTTTCATGAGAAAAATAAAGGTGGGGGGGGAAAGGAATGGAAACACAGAGATCCTTTCCCTGCCTTGTCTCATTTTCAAGTGGCCACCCATTCCATCTTGGAATGTTAATAAAATGATCCCCACAATATCCCATATCAGAAAAGACTTTGAACCTGGTGGAACATGTGCTTCTAAGGCTGCCTTGAAATGATGTAATCTATGTCCAGATAATTTAATAAACCTGAATCTCTCCCTTATAGTATTGCTATGCTTGATATTTTAACTCCTGGCACAATAACATGAAATCATAAAACAAATTCAGTACAAAGTAAAAAAATAATCTGCAATTAACAAGCCAGGCCTTAATCATGCCTGAAAAGTGCATAAATAAAAAGTGCATAAAATGATAAGATAATGATGTGCCTCTACTAGTTTTTTGTGACACTCCCCATGGTCAATATTTATGAAAGCAGGGGCCAATGGTGTCCTGCCTCACCAGCTTCATTCCTAACAGTAAGCAGGAATAATGCTCTCATGTTGACAGAGGGCAATCAATTGATTCAAGAGGTGCAACTGTATATTATAATACATATTCTTATCTAGCCATGCCATGTATAACATTGGGGAAGCTTCTGTGGAATTCAAGTCAGGGATCCAGATAGTTCATCCAATAATGTAATTAAGGGAGACGGGGAAGAGACAAAGAAAGAAAAACAATGACAGAAAGAACCTCTGTACATTATCTTGGATATAAACAACCCAATAATGTTAGTAGAATATACAAGAGATGAAATGAGGTTTCTGGCAGACAGATCTGCACTGACCTGTATGAGAGTTCACAGAACAGATACCTGGCATGTTGTGTATGTGTAGCTTCTCTGCATGTGATTAAAACTCACTTTTAGGTCAAGAAAAGGACAAATGTCATGGTCAAGGGCTTAATGCTATGATTCCCCTTCCGATTCCTTTTCATTCAGCTAATAGCCTCTTATTAGTTTCTTAAGGAGAGATAATGAGAGAGAGTAATGAGGGAGACCAGGGCAGGGATACATATATTTCTTTTAATTCAAGTAATGGTTTTCTCTCATCTTTTACTTAATAGTCTATTTCATTCTCACACCTACAGCTGATTCTATACAGGTCTACAAAGAAATATGATCTATTGAGCAATAAGCATATATAGATATCTAGGGTGCCCAATTAAAACATATTCAAATGTGCATTTTATGTATGCTCAAATGAATGTGCAAATATCATGCAATATAATTCATTCAGTCTCCCATTCAATGAGTGAAAATCCTGAACAACTGTCAAACTAATTGAGAAGCCTCTTGATTCATTTGATTAAATTCTGCCAATAATTGAATTAATTGTGGCTCCTATTGATTGCTACTAACTAATTATTTTCCTGTTTGATAGAAAACAATCCTATCCCCTTATGAGACCATGAAGTGTGTCAATTTTCATATTTATTTATTAAATTTATATGCCGCTCATCTCACTTAGAGGTGACTCTGGGCAGCTTATAAACAGTTAAAAGCAACAAGATAAAACTTTAAAATATTGGTATTAACATAAAATTGACTTAATAAGTATAACTTTCAAAATACTATACACATTTAAACAGTTGCTGCATGTAATAACTTTTTTCTCAAATGGAATAATTGTTGGAATTTCTATACACTACTGTATAGAAATATATATTTAAATAAAACATTAATTTCTATTGCAATTTTTTCATTTTTTAAAAAAAATCTTATCTTACATTTATAGGTTTTGTAAGCAAATAGTCCTTGTGATGTTTTTAAATTGTGCTTTCAGCATTTTCAACACATCAATACCAGAACACCTGTAGCAGTCTAGACTATTACACTATTTCACAAATAAATTCATTTTTAGAAAATCAAAAAAATTCATTTTTTAAAAAAATAAAACATTAATCAAAATTAGAATACCTGTAACACTTTTCCATTGAATAATTGAGAGAGAAGTGATTTGTACATGATTCTGTTCGCAAAGTTAATCTGGCACTGTAATTTTTTTAGGAAGCCACAAGAGTAACACTGCGGCCTTTCCAGGAATATATATGTGGATATTGGCAATGATTCATCCTTCTTTGGTAAAAATGACAGATCAAGCAATCGGCGGGAAACAGAAGCCCGAAATGCAATTGTAGAAGACTAGGAGTTCCATTCAGGAAGTCATATATTTAACTTTTGACATATTTACCTTTAAGAAAGAATAAAAATCAGATAGTAAAAAGCAGCTTCTGCCTAAGGTCTCAGAGTACAGCCGGATACAACTTAATTGTAGTACTGAAGAGGACGTTCAGTCATTTTGTCAAAGATCTGTTTCCTGCTTAGCTTACGAAAACAAAACAAATACGTGTGTCAAGCGTTGATTCCGAAAATGTGGTTTCCACCCATATCTGATACTTCTTGTTCTATCAAGCTTCCATTTTATATGTTTTATATATAAGGAGGCATAGACATTTCAAATCACAAGTTCAAAAAACTCCCCTTAGTTTTTATATCCTGCAAGTATTGATCAATACAACCTAAACTAGATTGAAGAAAATGGTACATTGATAGGAAATGCTGGTATTAATTTGTAATAAATAGAACCTTTGCTGTTTCTGGGATGCTATACAAAAAATTTTTCTCTTTCTGACTCACTTCTGTATCCAGACATCAATTTTCAGAAGTACCAAGGGAAATGTATATGTGAATATGTGTGTGCACATGCATGTATATCTATCTTACATTTACAAAACAAACAAAAGAGTCACTGGAGGGAAACATGATGCTTCCAAAAAAAATTAAAAACAGCCAAAAACATGGCTGACACAAGTTAAAATAGCTAGATTCCACCACTGAAAGTAAAAGCAGGAGGTTACAAAATATGAGAGAAGGAATTAATGACAGGCACTCCTGCTAAGATGATGTTTATTGGGTCACAATAAAAAAGGGCCGAAGAATAACTCTCTAGAAAGGATATATCAAATAACTATGAGAAATGAGAAGGTGTGGCAAAATATAGTACCAAATTTTGACAAAGATACTGAGTGAATAGCAGCATCACTATTTTCTTAGATGTGAATTCTTATGCCCAGTTTGAAATGTCTGAATTCCTTTACATACAATGGTACAAAATCTAACTTGATGTATCAAAATGATACAAAAATTTGGGATGCATTTTGGGTGGGAACCATTTTTTGGGGGGTTACAAAAGTTAATATCGCTTTTTAAAAATTGGAGAACAATGTTTCCTGAATTTGAAATCCAACTCCCACACTCCATTTACATTTGAACCCTCTATGTGGAAAAGCAGCATTTTGCATAGAAATATCTACCACCTTCAAATACAGGAATAGATTTGGAGTCATTGGATAGCATTTGAGTAGACCCAGAAAAATGAAAATGGACCCATCCATTTTTCCCCACATGAAGATCGCTCTACTTATTGCCAATTACTCCTGTATCTGAACCACTTCATCAGAGACTTGAGTGTAATAAATTAATTATACATAGAGGGTAGCTGCTTTCAGAGCTAAAGTAGATGAAGATAACAGCTATGCTCACTGTAAGTCTCCCTTTCCAACTCTTCAACACATAATAGATGATGACCCTCTCTTGTTTCTAATAAATAAATTATACACATATTAGCTAAGAATGTTTCAGACATTATGGTCTAGAGAGCTGGAAATGTCTGGAAATGAGCTTATAAAATGCACTCAGTGCCAATCATATCTTGGAGTAGAATAACAAAAGTTATTAGAATAACAATACCCCAAAGAAAATCTCTAGTATATTTCACAGCTGCTTTCATATTGTTCCATATTTCACAACCTGCAATTAATTATATCTATCAAAAGCAGGGGAGAGGGAGGGACTTGTGAATTAGAGTTTTTCATTGTTCCTTCTGTTTCTGAGAAACACATGCTGCAACCAATGAGTGTCAGCTGTTGTCCTTTCAGCAGATTTGAACCTGTTTACTGTGTCCAAAATTAAGTGTTTTTCTCTAAGAGACAAACCCAAAGAAAAACTGCAGAACTCTGACAAATCAAGAAACATGTTTGAATGCAAGGGACTGCTGAATTTTCAGTAAACCATATGAAAAATCCTGCAAGCTAGCTGTTAAAACATCTTTCCGATTTCCAATGTGTGTATGGTGCTTAAACAGCAAAAATTGGTATAGGTTACTTATGTCTTTTGATTTAGGGCTTCAATCTGAAACAATTCTTAACAAAAAATAAGAACTGTATTATATTTGATTAACCACTTGTCTAGGAACTGGTATAGATTATGTTACATCTAGTCATAATATTTTAAAGTAGATCTATTGAATAAAGACACAAGTTAATCAAGATCAAATAACTCTTAAGATCAAATTAACTTAATTTCAGTGAGCCTATTCTAATTAAAGCAAAGTCTAGATTCAGTCTGTTTGTATTTATTTATTAAAACATGGAACTAGTCCTTTCTTGCTTGAATCATTCAGATATGACAGGCAGGCAGGCAGGCGATAGATGATAGATAGAGAGAGACAGACAGATATAATGCTTGTATGTGTACAAGCCACCTGGAGTTGGGTGAGATCTAAATTATGTAAATAAATTTAAATACTGTAATATCATAAAAGCAATATTTTAGAATGAATAGCCAAGATGACCATCTTAGTTACTCTAACTACTCTCTTTACCAATCTGGAATACCTAAGTGTTTTCTGGAGAAAGGCTCTTCCTTGCAACCATTAATTGGCATTTCTCCAGTCTATGAGTCATCAGAAAAATACAACATAATTTGTGCTGCCTCATGGCTGAAGTCTAATTTGCCTTAGTAACAAAACTGCAAATGTTTATGTCCTTGCAACTTTCCTACAAGACAGTTTAAGGGTGATTAGTGAATTTCCTTGGCTTCATTTCCCATCCTATACAGTGTCACCTGCTTGCAAGCAAAATGTCATCAATTCCTATTTTTCAAAGATGGTAAGAAAAAGCTGGACGAATTTAGTGTAAGTAATAGGTTGTCAGCATGGGCAGCATTAGGGGCAGGTCTTCCAGAAGATCAATAGACTTCTGTCCATAATAGTTTGGCCACCAGGTCAATGGGAAGGAACAGAATATACCTACATTAGATCAGGTTTTTCTTTTTGGCCCAGGGGAGCAAGATAGCAATATGGTGGTGGGAAACAATGAATGATCAATGAATAGTCCATAACGATGGGCATTATAGATAATTTCTCTACTTTCAGAGCATAAAATCCCTGGCCAAACAAATATCAAATACATCATGTGCTGTGTGCATGTTTATGCCAGGTGACAACTGGGATCCATATTTACTGTAGCAGACATGAAATCCTGACCCATTTCTGTTCTTTCCACCCGAGCAGAAAGAAAATTGCCCTACAGCAGAGGAACAAAAGTTCAACTCCTCACAAGATGATTTTGGGAAACTGCAAGAAAAGCAAGACCAACTTGAATATAGTGTGGATTGATTACAAGAAGGCATTTGATTCTGTGCCACAAGATTGGATAATCACGTGCCTAGAAATAACATGAGTCAATAGAAACAGCAAAAGCTTTGTCCAAGACCGATGGCACAATGGAAGACACAGTTGCTGATCAATGGTGATAGATTGGGAAAGGTTAATATCAAGAGAGGAATCTTCCAAGAATATTCATTATTGCTCCTGTTGTTTGTCATTGCACTGATTCCTCTGTCAAAAGCACTGAATAACTCAGGCAGTGGCTATCAAACATCAAAAACATCTGCCAGACTATTCTACCTCCTTTACATGGACAACCTGAAGCTCTATGGGATAATGCCACCTGAAATAGAAGCGCTGCTATAAGATGGGCTCCAGGAGTTGAAAAGCTCAGAAGACAAAACCTTTGGTGACAGTGACTGACCCAGGTTGGATCCTACCTTGATGTTCTTGTGGGGATTGAGTGCTCTGAGGAAGATGAGAGCTATACCAGAGATTCAATCATACTGACAGGTGTCATCAGAGAAGTTAAGACAAAGAGTTCTCTCCCATCAAAAAATATGGTGAGACATAACTTAGAGAAACTCATACCCATTGTCATCACCTACGTTACAGGAACCATGCTAGGTGTTGGAGTTCCTGGACAGCTGGTGAAAAATGGGCTACAGAACTCAGGATTGCTAGCTGAATAACAAAGGCCAGTAGCTGAAGAACTACTGGAAGAAAAGATGCCCTTACAAAGAAATAATGATCTGTTATTACACATCAAGCCCAACAAGAAGAGGATATTTGAAACAAATACACCAATTCTGGAAAGAACAAAATCCAGAATCATAGCAGATCATTGTTGAGTTATAATACAAAATGTTCACAGAAGAAGAATGGGAAGAATTGCAAAGATCTAGCCCCAGAAAGAACAGCGAAATTCCCTCCCAAAAGAGGTCTAGGATAGTCCAAGGCCACAGCAGAGATAATTCCAGTTAGATCAGGAAAAGAGCCTATTGTGCAGGCTTTTTTTTTTATGGTTGGCTGTTCACCGTCCTGAGTCCT
Organism: Stegonotus admiraltiensis; assembly: GCA_032468215.1. Taxonomy (NCBI): domain Eukaryota; kingdom Metazoa; phylum Chordata; class Lepidosauria; order Squamata; family Colubridae; genus Stegonotus; species Stegonotus admiraltiensis. The sequence continues at coordinate 48,860 of JANHZT010010700.1, forward strand.
TCGGGAGATGGGCGGTATACAAATTGAATAAACTAACTAACTAACTAACTTATACTGTGTAGTAAAGTATTCTTCCACTATTTTAGCTCCTCAAATGCAGCAGCAGACATTCAACATTGGCACACTGTTATTCTATTACTGAGATGAAGTTTCTATAGACACACATACAATGCACACATACACGCCCAGCCCTAGGCTGCTGTATCATAGAGCAGCAGACACAACTGGAAGTGATTGACTCCTCTCTTAGCCAGGTCTCTGCAATATATGCCAGGTCAGCACTTTCGGCATTACACCAGAGATAATACATGTTGATCGGCAATCGACCCGGCATTAAAAGCAAGGACATTTAGGCTACAGATATATCCGATCACAAAGTTTAAAAAAAGAAAGAGGAGATCTTGTAGAGAACTAATGAAAAAATCCAGCGGGATATATAGCCTACAAATCAAATGAAATTATAACGATGTTTCCAGAAAGTTGCCATAAAATAACACAAAATTGTCTTGCAATTTTATTTCATGACCTATATATGGTCCGTTCTCATGTCACCCTTCAGTTCACTGTTGCATTTTTTGTCAAATAAGGTCATTTGCAGAGTTTTAGAGACAGCCACTCTGTCTTAATGAATTTTCTCCTCAGATTATATGGCAACAGTGCATTCTAAACTAACTAGTGAGATTTATCATTCTAGGCTGGTACATCATGTATTCTTTTCTTCTTCCATGGAAAGCAAGGCATTCTTTTTTCTAGCAAGCAGAAAGTGCAATATTCACAGGAGTCGTGCTGTCCTAATATGTATACAGGTAGTCTTCAACTTACAATCATTTGTTTAGTCACTGCTCAAAGTTACAACGGCACTGAAGAAAGTGACTTATGACTATTTTTCACATTTATGACCACTGCAATATCACCATGGTCACATGATCAAAATTCAGATGTGTGGCAACTGGCATTCATTTATGACAGTTGCAATGTCCCAGGGACATGTAATCATTTTTTGCAACCTTCTGACGAGCAAAGTCAATTGGGAAACCAGATTCACTTAACAACCGTATTGCTAACTTAACAATTGCAGTGATTCACTTAACAACTGCCATGTTAAGTGATAGAAATTTGGGGCTCAATTGTGGTTGTAAGTCAAGGACCACCTGGATGTGCTTAGAAGTAAGGTCTCATTGAAACTTTCTATCTAACTAAATCAACCTTACATTGAATTGCATTGAAACAGCTAGAATTGGTTCAATTCAGCAATTGTCAGTCACAAATACATCAAGTAATGTCATAGATGTGATTATCCTTTTGCACTGTTGTATTATCAGTAATATATTTATGTTTCTAAAACTTTAACCCTATGAAAATGTATAGGTTTGGATTTGCTGCTGCAGTTCTCGGTAATAATGCAAACAAATATTGCATACTGATATATTTGCTAAGTAGAGAATCTCCATATATATTTCTGTTTCATAAATACCTTAAGAATCACTTTGATTCTGAATTTTAATGCTTACTGAATATTCTATAAATAATTTATCTTACATTAAGTATTTACCAGAACTATCTTATACTGTAAGTCTCTTCCCAAACTATGATTATCACATATTGCAGAAACAAAAAATCAACTATGGCTTATCTACGTTTATCAGAAAATGAATATGCAGTTGTTAGTATACAAGATTCAGACATTTTCCCTCTAGGCTACCTTTTGTTATTAATTTTATTTATACTCTGCCCTTATTATTTTTATAAACAAATCAAGGCAGCAAAAATATCTAATACTCCTTCCTCTTTATATTTTTCCCATAACAGTTCTCTAAGGTTATAAAGGTGCATCATATTTTTGCAGCATTCAGGCTCAATTTTTATATAAATGCTAAAGGAAAACTTTCTGACAGTGTTAATAAATGCATAAGAAATATTCTGGGTGTATAGATTCCTAGATCTTAGGACAGAAGCTATTGCTCAGGATAATTCAGAAAACCAAAGAATACCTGGAGTTAATGTGCTTCTTTCACAGGTAGTCCTTGACTTGCGACCATAACTGAGCTCAACATTTCTGTTGTTAAGTGAGTTTTGTCCCATTTTACAACCTTTCTTGCCATAATTGTTAAGTGAATCATTGCAGTTGATTAGTTAGTAAGCTGGTTGTTAAGTAAATCTGGCTTTCCCATTGACTTTGCTTCTCAGAAGGTCGTAAAAGGTGATCAGATGACCCTGGGATTTCATGACCGTCATAAATATGAACCAGTTGCCAAGCATCTGAATTTTGATTACATGATCATGGGGTTATGCAAAGGTCACAACTGTGTAACAGTCATAAGTCACATTTTTCAGTGCCATTGTAACTTTGAACGGTCACTAAACAAATGTAAGCCGAGGACTGCCTGTATTATAGGAAGGCCTTTGATTGTGTTATTCACCTCAAGCAGTAGAAAATGCTCAGAAAAGTGATAAGAATTGCAGAATATCTCATTGTCTCATGTAAAGTTATTCACAGTTCGGAAGACCTCAGTACATAAAGAACATGTAGGGAAAGAATGGCTTCTGGTTGGCAAAGGAATGAGACAAAGCAATACAATCTCCCTTACTCATTCAAAGTAAATGCTAACTATATATTGAGGAAAAGTGGATTGGAAGATTACCATGGTTTTAAAGTTGGAGAAAGAAACACCAATAACCTATGCTATGCTGATGACACTATTCTAAAAGTTACCATCCAAAGTTACTCTGTGTCAAGATGGATGGCTAATAAATTTTACAAACAAACAAACAAATGCAAAGGATCTGCAAAGTTTAGTAGCCAAGAAAACACAAAATAAAAACTACTTACGAAGGCATTGCAAAGAATATTTCAATGAAAGAAAATATCTGAAAGATTTGAATAATACAACATGTGAACTGTACAGATCAGAATACTCATTTAATGGTAAAATTATGTCAAGACTATTTTGGCAAAATAAAGTTATTGAACAAATCAACCCAGCTTTATTACCCCAACCACAAATGATGAAGCTCAAATTATACTTTGGACAAATTATATGAAAATTTGCTCTTTGGATAAATTTTTAATGCTGGGGAAAATAAAAGTAATCAGAAGAGGACGATGACTAGGAGAATGAATTCAGTTATATTGGCAATGATATACTGCTAGAAATACTAAAGAACCAGGACAGATGTCATGGAGAAAACCTATCTAGGAATAGGAATAGGAGTATTCTTTATTGGCCAAGTGTGATTGGATACACAAGGAATTTGTCTCCAGTGCATAAGCTCCCACTGTACATATAAACAAGGTGATTAGTCACAGATCATAAGTCATAAGATACAAACAACAAATGATAAATTGTTACTAAGAGTCAACACTGACTCTTATTGTTAGTCAACTGTTGTTAAGACTCAGTGCTGTTACTCAATTGTTGTTAAGACTCAATTGTTGTTAAGAGTCAACACTGGTTTGTTCACACAGAACCAGTGGTCAAACCGTAACATTTCCAGAATCAATGTTTGTAGGGGATTGCTGCTGCCAGTTCCTACTTGTTATATTTATTTATATTTTGTTGTTTTGTAAAAACATTAACAATAGTAGGAATTTTATCTTTAGGATTGAGTGACATATTCTTCCCATTCTTGTGCCCACTTATACTTTAAAAACTATATTATAAATATGTATTGATTGTTTAAGTTTCTAAAATTAAGTAAAAGGAAGTACTTGTGGATTTGATGCTGTCAATTGCCAAAAAGCAAAAGCCAGATTTCCTCTGAAAATGTTCTAGTTAGACAAGCAGTTAATGAATCAGGGGACAATATGTTGTAATTTAATAAAATTATATCTGTGATGACAAAAAAGGGAATTTCTGCTGTTTTTCTCTTCTACCTGACTATTGGTGTATATGGAGACCTTTCCAGGTTACTTATGGTTTTGTGGCTGCTAGATTAGACAGGATGACTACAGTTCATTTGAAAATCATGAGATGCAATAATTTTGTTTTGAACAGTTTGTTGAATAATAGACTGGTGGACACACTTAGTTTCACACTTCATATTGAACCAAAATCTGAAAAGCCATATTATTACTGCATTGTATAAACTCTACCAAAGCATATATCTTACTAACAATTAGAACTGGAAGCTCTGAGGCACTTTTGCACATCCTGCCTCCATACTTACTTAGTTCAAGCATCTTTTTGGCTACTAATGGAATAGAATCCTAGACTAGATAAGCCTTTGGTCCCATCATCTAAGTTTGAAATTCTTAAAGAGTTTCCTATACACATAATACATGAAATTGAACAAAAGCCAGCTACAAAAATCCTATTAAAAGTTTTTGCTTCAAATATAATGTATCATATGGAGTATATAAAGTATGATTAGTAGATATGAAAAAGCAAATGAGAAAGGCTGAGATGTGAGCCATATTATTACTCCTCCAAACATTATTTTACAATTGGAAAGTTGCTGAATAAGCTAAAGACTTCACAAAATTTCTTTCATGCTATTAACAAATGAGAAGTTAGACATTTTCACCTAGAGTGAATTGTCTATCTGTTTCAGAATCAGAATCAGAATCAGAATAATTTTATTTATATACCGCCCTTCTCCCGAAGGACTCAGGGCGGTGCACAGC